>JAPYYW010000718.1:0-47567 GCA_030522545.1 Cremastinae sp. A BG-2022a
AACGAATGTGCAAAGATGAATAGAAATTTAGCTGAAGGCACAATTATCATATTTAAAAATGTGGGATTTTGAAAAAAATTTCTCGCGAAGGGATCATGCTCCCAGAACTCAATTAATATAGAGAATGCCGGTTGGAGGGCACGTGCTCATGCACGAAGGTGCCCTCGATGGCTCTTAATGCCTCGTTTGCGTCAGAGAAACTCTCGTGGGCTCTTTCCTTTATTCTCGTGGCTGGAGCCCGGCCGCGTCTCTCGCCATATAAGCGAAGAACTCGCCGGTGATCTCGGCATTCGTCATTATATCCTCGGTTATCTCTCCTCTCCATTTTTTCCGCGACTTCTTTCCTCTTTCATTTTCGAACGTGGCCGCCGCCCTCGGAGCCTCTCTTGTCGTGCCGATGATATAAATCAGACGAACGGCCAATAAATACCAGCCCCTCAGAGAACTATTCCGCAACGGAGATCGAGAGAGACCGGGAGGAAATAGAGAACGAGAGAGAGAGAGAGAGGGAGTGAAACCTCTCGAGAATCTCGACCGTAAAGTTCGCAACCCCCGGGAAATAAATTCAAACGCACAATTGGTTAGTTAAGGCATTGTAAGTGGTCTTGGGCTATATCATTGCTTTCTGTACGTGCTTTCGCATATTGTGCTCGCTTAAAAATTTTCCGTGCGTTTTCACGATTCGCCATCAAGGACCCTCAGCGAGCAATATTGTCAGCTTTCGTAACGAGTGAAGCGAAATTCACGCTCGAAATGTCAAAAATGTTGAAAAAAAAATTATTTTTTATATATGTTGCTGTATATACGATGAGGTTTTTTTTTATTTCAATTTTTTTAACGAGCGTGATGGAATTAAAAGTGATGAATGTCAGTACCGTGTATACGTATTTCTCTCTCGTGCCTCGCCGGAGTACATCACGCGAGAATAATGAATATTATTCCCCGTTTGAGCGAACCACGTGATAATGATTATCGGTCGAAATAACAGCAAGAGGAATCCATGGAAATTATATCTCCGGTGATAAACGATTATCGCCTTGCCCATGCCGAGAGAGAGAGAGAGCCAAAGAGCGAAGTCCGGTAACGATAACGATCGGTTATTCCTACCGTGATGAATACCAGTAGCCAAGAAAATAATGGAAGTGCCTTTGAACTCGGGAGCCTTGCTATTTAAAAAATTGGAAAAAAGTAACCACCTACGGGTAACCGAGTAAAAAGGCAAATCTATAATTCTTATGCTGAAGGAATATTCAGAAGCAAGAAAATTTACACAAGACTTTTAGATCTTTTGTGCTGCACCCAGAATAAGAATTATTTTGTTGAAATTTTTGAACATCATTGTTTTATTGAATATCATAGTTATCAGAAAGTAAACGAAAAATTATCTTTAAATACATGTTTTAGGTTTGGGATTCTAAGTATTTCATTTTAATTTTTATGCTGAAGGAATATTCAGAAACAAGAAAATTTACACAAGACTTTTAGATCTTTTGTGCTGCACCCAGAATAAGAATTATTTTGTTGAAATTTTTCAAATGGCTCTATAATGAACACCATTGTAAACGAAAAATTATCTTTGAATACATGTTTTAGGTTCAGGTTTTCAAGTTTTTCATTTTAATGATCATTTTTTCAAAAATTTTATTCATCAATTTAAACCGAAATGGTTCATAATTGATTCAACATAATCGTCATCAAACTTGATAAATTATCTGTCGTTTCGTCTAAGAGCATTTTGTAAAAGAATTGGTCTATTGAAGCTAAGACGTACTTATACCCGAACAAAACTTCTTTTCTCACCAATGCGAAAAATTGCAATAGTCTTCGTATTTCTTCTTGCTTCCATCGAAACAATAATTTCTATTGTTTGTCCGTGGAAGTTTCGGTGTTGATGATTTATGGAAAGTACAAAGGTACGTCCTCGTCATTGTTCCTGAGAGGTGAAGGCGTGCTCGGGAGGCTCGTGTAAGAACAATGCTACGTAGTGTTTCGCGTGTGTGAACAAACGTCGAGGAGGCTCTCTCTCTCTCTCTCTCTTCGTTTCACGTGAGAAAATGTATACTCGAGGAACAAGGCGAGAACTTTGACGTGAACGCGCAGTAGAAACTTTAGTCGTGTTTGATACGGGCTCTGTCTCTCTCTCTCCTCTCTCTCCTCTCTCTCTCTCTCTCTCTCTCGCTCATTTCCTTCGAATCTCCTTCAAGTGCATTCTCCTCCCTCGTTGTTCCTGAATCGTACTCGTGTACAACGTCGCTTTATATCTCGAGAAGACGCGAAACTTGGCATATCCCTTTTCCTATTACACACAAATATACGTATACCCCGCTTTTTACCCTCCCTACGGTTGAGAAATCGTTTTAGTGGCTAATTCACCGTGAACGATACTCCCGGAGACGCGAAAAACTTCCCCGTCGTTTAACTTGGCAAAAAAACAACTAGAACCTATCGTTCTTTTTTTTTTGTAAATAATTCAAGTAGAAGTTGATAAATCAATATTTTTCAAAGTTCACAGGCCATTTTAACTTATAACTTGGAAATATATATAGTTATCTCGGTATATATTTCTTTTGGTTACTCTCGAAACTCACGACTCGAAAGTTACTCACGAAATATAAAATTGCACTTGACAGTTGAAATTGATTGGTCGCTGGGCTCGTATAGGTCTCGTTCGGTGCGCGCTGCATTTTGTTTTTATTTCTCGTATAAGAATCTCTCTGGGGGGAAAAAGGCGAGAGGAGGCGTTTCGAGATGTGGGAAAAGGGTGAGAAGAACGAGAGAGTGGAAAAAACGAAAATTTCCTCCCGTGAAACGCGTTTCCTCTTGAGAGAAGGAAAGAAAGAGAAAAAGAGAGAGTGAGCGCTCGTCTACGAATCCTCTTTTCCGAGGTACGTGGATGTCGAAAAGGAGCTCTCGAGCCGGGCGGCGGGCAACCTCGAGTGCGACTATATATACACGTTAGAACAACGACTCCCCGTGCAAGACTCAAAAGTATACAACACTCGCTCGCGCACTCGAAACCGAGCCATTACAGTGCCAAGCCTTTTCTTCTCCTGCTTCGTTTCACTCGCCAGGGCAATGGGGGTCAGTCGAGAAAACAGCAAATCCAATGCTGCCTCTCCTCCACACGTTGGGCCACCTAAGATCAACTTCAGCCAACGTCTATAGAAAGCTAGTTGGCTTAGACGTTGACCTGAGTTGGCCAAAAGTTCTTCGTTTTTTCCGTGTAAGTCGCCTTTTTCAACTTTTTCAACAAAGACCTTTGGCCTCTGACATGCCAAAAACTAATCCTTTTACCTTGTTGATCCATGCACAGGCGATACTTGATACTTTCCCAGTTGAAAGTTCATGGTAGTTGACCCAATGTGTAGAATGACAGAGACTACACTGAGAACAAATTTTGGTTTAATCAACAAAATTTCAGTTTATTAAACCAAAATTTTGTTGAATCAACAAAATTTCAAAAAAAAATTTTTCAGTGTATAAATTGATCGTTGGTTCATACGTTGGTATTAAAAAACTGATTTTTGGATGAACTTTTTCAATTTTTCAATATAAATTTTCGAATCGCACCCCAGATAAGTAGCATTTTTGTGATCTACAGGAAATTTCCGATCGAATAGGTTCTTAAAATCGAGAAAAAAAATTCAAAAATTTTTACCAATTTTTTGAAGGTTTCCTTTCCATTTTTTCCAAAAATCTTCAAGAGGTGATAAATTTTTAAAAAATTGATGAATTAACATAATTCCTGCGCCATTCGCGTCGTTTTGCAAAAAACTTTAAGAAACACCCTTAAGAAAGTTGATTTCGTCAAGAGATGGGAAAGATATCGCAATAAATTGAAATTTTCATCGATCTATGAAACCCAGAGTCTATGATCAAAAAAGGTGTCCGATTGAATGAAATCTTGAAATTGAAAAAGCAGCATTTATCAAACAACGAAAATCAGTTAACTTCTTTCTAAATACACGTTTTTATTACCCAATACTTTTACAGTGAAAGCTTTTTAATAATATTTTATGGATAACGATGATGTGTTTTTTGGTCTTGAAAAGGGTAGTCAATGGCTTGTGATGACTCCTGACCCTCGTTACCCCGATTATCGTCTTCTTGAAAGTTCTTTCTCTTTCTCGCTAACCTCTCAGAAATTTTATGTAGCTGCAGCTCTAGTGCTTTAGGCTTTCGAGGGCCCCCTTGCTCTCACCCACACGTCTATGAGTAATTATATATGTGTGTGTGTATATACATTTGGACACGATTCTCATCCAGAAGTCTTGGTACTCTTTTTCGTCCGCTGGGAGGTCCGTGACTACCGAAGACGCGGGCGAGAGCGAGAGGGAAAGAAACGAGGGAGGAGGAGAGTCGAGACGAGCTCGTTTGTGGCGATTCGATCCCCTGACCTCCCGGAACCTCGCCATTCTCTTGCACAACTACCACGGTGACTCCGAGGTTGAAATTCTTCTCGCGAAATTCCCTTGCCCATCTTCACAGCGTTCCTCATATTTTTTCCTTCCTCTTTTTCGCCTCTTTTTCTTCACTCTTCTTTCTCCTCTCCCAGCACTTTCTCTCCGTTCCTCGTAAACAGCATTTCTTTATCCTCGTGGATTTTTTTGATACTTTTTCCTAGATATAATTTTAAAATATTACTCTATATTAAAATATTATCATAAAAACATTCTAAAATCTATTTTTATATTTTTGAAGCAGACTAAAATGAAAGTGCGTTCATCGATGAATTATCTAACTTTTGCATCAACGTATATTATTTTTCTAAAGCGAAAATCACTTTAAAAAGGATTTATTTTAATTATTATATAATAAAAATAGTAATTGTAAAATTACATTTTTAAAATATTTTTATGGAACGGGTGTGTTATTTACTGAATGCATGCGTTAAAACGAATTAGACGCACCCCGATCGTTGAGCCATCTCGAAAATCTCCAGCTAATTTATTTGCCAAAGTCCTCCCTAGCTTTTTACTGACACAGAGGGAGAAATTCCCGGAGAAATGTGTTTTATGATGTATCGAAGCGTCTCCCGAGCGTCTCGCACAGTATTTGTGACAAATGGAAAGGTGCTCGGGTCTCCTGCGCGATACGATAAATTCACGTCCCTTCCTACCCCTTTTCGCATCTCGAACACCGAGCCAATTCGTTAATCCCCTTTGCTCATGCACGAGCCAGGATCCTGACACATTTTTTTCCATCCTCATGTCCTGTCGTATAGGAAAATTATTGCTCCATCAGTCTGAGCGTTGAAAAATTAGATTTTTCATCGAAAATTCTTCACACACATTATTCGCGCTTATTCTAAACAAATAAGCTTTTCGAAGAGTTTGCCTGAAAGTAGGAATTATTCTGTTCAATTTATACAAATAAAACGCGATTTAAGAATTTGTAAATAATTTATAGTACTCATATTTTGTTGTCAGATTAATTCAACAAGATAATTGAGCAAATTTTTACTTTCGGTAGAAAAAAAAACAATATTGGGTTAAATTACAAAAATTTTATCGAAATTTTGATTTTTCGCCATAAAATCGCAATTGTTGAGAATGAATTTATTTCATTCGCGACGGAAATAAACACATGAGCTGCACGAGCCACGCGGCACGTCGCCGAGATGTGCGAGAAAACTAGACGCGAATCTTCTGTATACATTGCAAATCCGAGCCCGGGATTTCTCCTCAGTTTTCGGAGACGCGCGACCAGACGAAATCGTGACAGCTCGCAAGACGTCAGGATCACCAAGGATCAATTCCGCGAATTTCCGGAAAATCCCGGTCTCGAAAAAAAAAATCTATTTTCCCGCGTTTCAGAGAATATCCAGGAATTTCCCTTCCTCCCGACCTCCCGTCACGTCTGCTCTTTCTTTCAATGTAAATTTCGTCATCCTAGACTAAATATATATATATATATATGTATAAATACATATATATTACAGTAAAATCGATAAGTCGGACTGTTTATGCATATTGTTCGAAAATCGGGCATCGCGAATAGGGCGATTATAGTCTGGAGGACCGACTAGACGGTGTATTCCTAAGGCTCGTATATAGAGACGAAGGCTAAAGCGAGAGACGGCTCGCGTCTCTTACTTGTGTGCATTTGTTTTTTGTCTGAGCGCTTAAATTCAGCGGATTCGCGCATCGGGCCAATATAACGCGCAGCAATATATTCAAGCGTATCAATCTGCATAAACTCATTCCTATGCAAATGAACGAGATTCGATTAGAATTCATAGTTCGAAGCCGAGGCTTTCCTCTCGCCCCCCCCTCTCTCGCTCTCTCTCTCTTTCACTCTCGAAAGCCTCTTTTCCGCCCCGACTCTTCTTCTCTCTTCGTATACAAGCTTAGAGATCGTCGAGACATTATTATAGAGCTCGGGATACACGCGCGTATGTATTCCTTCGCAATTAGACCAAATTTATTCGAGTATCGATAATACCTCGCGTATACATACCGCGGGATCCTTTTATGAGAACGATCGCTCCGCGAACCATCATTTTCTCACGATTATTATAATACGAATTTCGCGAATCGCGAGAACATTCTCAAATCAACTTCTCATCGCGAATCCGTGTATTTTATTCTCACATTCTTTACTGCAAAATTTTTATACTTTTTTTTTAATTAAACATTTTTTTATTGTGTATAATATGAATTTTTATAAAATGAGATGGACGACGATAAATGGGGAATTAATTGATGAATCGGTATAGATTCTCATTTTTCATTCGATCGTGCGATTATAATGAGAAGGAAATTAAGGATGTCGAGTTCGTGACATTCTGTTCAAAAGTTTCGTGACTATATATCTTTTATTTTTATTTCATGTAATTTGCAACAAAATTTTCTATCATTTATTATATCAAATATACCTGGACAAATATACCTGAATAGTTCGGGGATCGATTCTAAGAGGCTATTCGATCAGAAATTTCCCGTAGATAACGAAAATGATAATTATTCGAGGCGAAATTCAAGAATTTATATTGAATGAGCCAAAAAATGGACTTTTGGATCAGTTTTATCAATTTTTCAATATGAATTCTTGGATTGAACCCCGTATAAGTAATATTTTAGTTATCTACAGGAAATTTTGCGATCAAATATTCTATTTTAAAAAGACATGAAGCTCATAATCAATTAATCGGAATAGAGCGCATTATGCGAAGTTGTATGAAGTATACGCCTAGAAGAATTGCAAAATATCAATTCGAACATGTTGAAAAGGAAAAAGCGACTGCGTTGCTGCTCGTAAAATAAAATATTGTTATTTATTTAAATTATTGAATTCAATACGTCAAACTGTATGATTCTCCACACGTTAAAAATTATTTTTCAGTAACGAAATTTTCACAAGACGATTTAGTGATATATTTTCAATAATATACAAAAATATTGCAGCGATTTTGATTTTGGATTGAACATTACCTCGTCAACTGTTTCTGCAGTGTGGAGGATAAATGTTTCGTGTACTCAATTTTATACTTATATTTTCCTCCAAAATTTATGTTCGGTACCAGTGTATTTTTTTCTAATTTTCAATCTCTGTCGACTTTTCCGAGAGGACGAAGACGTCCCCGAAAGCGTATACGCGGGGTGCACACGCGAGCATGAATGTTTAATGGGAGCGTATACGAGAACCGAGAGCAACTTTCTTGCTCGTGTCACCCATCATTTATTCACTTGCTCTCGGTGCAATTACGAACGCTCGCCGAGGATGCGGCCTCTCGCGCGCCTCCGCAGTCCGAGCGATCTTTTCAAGCTCGCTTTGGCACGAAACGCGCGTGAAATACACGTGTTCGCCACCGAATAAGCCCCCGAACTGGGAGCGTTCACTGACGTGTACTCTCATCCACCGACGACTAAATTACGGGGCGAGGAGAACTTTTTTTTTCTCTCATTCTAAACTTGGCCTTTGACCGTCGCTTGCTCCAACTTTCCTCGGCAAATTTAAGCCCGAGTTTACAAAGGGAAAGAATTATTTCGATACCTTCGTTCTACACGCAAAAGACTCGAGAAAGAAGTCTACATTTCTTTTTTCTTTCAACGATTGAAACTTTTTTTTGAAACAATGAATGTAACGTTTAAACTATTTAAACTTCTTTCTTAATTCTTACGAATTATTCGTTAACGTTTGAAATTTTTTTTTAACATTAAGAGTATTTTTCTAGTTATTCAAGTAGTGTTTCTTCAATAATTCGTAATATATATTCAACAATTTTTTTGATACAATGAAAGAAACGTTTAATCAATCTTCTTTAATTATTACGAATTATTCTTTAACGACTAAAATATTTTTTAAAACTGTAGTATTTTTAAAATTATTTCGTATTTTTTTAATAATCCATAATATTAAACAATGAAAAAAACGTTTAAACAATTTAAACTTCTTTTTTAATTATTACGAATTATTCTTTATAACGACTGAAATATTTTTACAAAATTTAGAAGTATTTTTTAAAATTATTTAAGTAGTAATTTTTGAAAATAAATTACGATTACGTTCATTTTCTTTTGAATAATGGGTGAATTTGTGCTTGTTTTATTTTCAGGCGTCGCGAAGGTGAGAGCGGAAATGAGAAAAGAGTCGCGGTGAGGCAGGGCGAAGGGGTGAAGCGACTTCGCCCGGGATCGGAGAGAGTGGAATATGGTCAAGTGGATCAGACACATCGCCGAGTGGGCGTCATCCGACGTCCGACTTCATCGGGGCTCAACTGTATTTTTCATCCTCTGCCTGGGAACACTCGCATCGACGGCGAGCGCCGTTGATCTCTGTAAGTTCGAGCTAAACACAGTCCGCATGCATTTTTCCACGGAGCGATGACCCTTTTTTTTCGCATCGGGAGAAAAAGAAAAAAAAAAGTAATGAAAAAATTATAAACATTCGCAATCGATAATTCCGCGGGCTGAGACTTCCGTGTTTCTCTACCTTATTATTCTCTGTGTCGCGATCTCCTCGCGCTGTTCGCCATAAGTTGCCAGCGACAACACTTCGCGTGTTCGATGTCCCGGTTAAATGGAAGGGGGAGGGAAAAAATGCCTCGCCGCGAGAGAGCATATAGACGACTCTGTCGCGTTTTGCCTGTGTATACGGTTTACTTGTGCATAAACCATGGGCTCGACATACTTTGATCTTCGCATAAGGAAATCCGTACACGCGTTCGTATTTTTCGAAAAATAAATATAAATAAATATGACTGATAGTTGGAGAAAAACTTATTAATCATTTCATCAAAATTCAATAATTCTCTTTCCCACTATATTTTT
This sequence comes from Cremastinae sp. A BG-2022a, assembly GCA_030522545.1. Classification (NCBI taxonomy): domain Eukaryota; kingdom Metazoa; phylum Arthropoda; class Insecta; order Hymenoptera; family Ichneumonidae; species Cremastinae sp. A BG-2022a. The sequence continues at coordinate 9,273 of JAPYYW010000718.1, forward strand.
TTGATTAATTTTTATACACTTTTACCTTTATTATTGATTTCACTAAAAACTCATAATAAATTCACTAAAAAATTGTTGTAATATTGTATAGATTTAATTTAATCATTGATTTATTTTAACGATGAAACGAAATTGAATATTTTTCAAATTAAATTCTCCTGGTAACGACATCGTTAAAAAATTTTCCATATCTTTTACATCTTCTTTTTTCATCGAATTCACAAAAAATAACGTAATTAATACAGTTGAGGTAAAATTAATTACCACGTTTAATTACCATACCGTAATTCATGTGAAGATCCTTTGATATTTTTTTAACATATACTTTTTCGAATAAATTTCTTGTGGTCTATAGTATTTTAATGATCGAAAGATACAATATTGTTCGTTCAACACGAAAATATTTACTCATCGTAGTTCCATTTTATTTGACTATAAAAAATATTTACTGACATTTAAAAAAATATTAATCACACTTTTCAATCCAATTTTACTCGACGAACTCTCTCTGTACACTCGAGTCTTTTCGTGCGGTCTGCCGAACCGTACGAAAATTCGTGCATCGTCTCTCGAATCCTCGAAATAATTTACCGCGATTCGAAATTCAGCCGCGATCTGGTATACAACACACACGATTTGGTGCACGCGGAATATCAATATTGAATTAATCGACATATCCCCGGGTAAGAGTAAAAATGCGATTATACCCAGCGAATATATTTTTCCCCTAGGGAATTTTTTTCCCCGCGCTGAACATTTTTTTTTTATGAAAATGGGCGTCGAGTCCTGCTTCGAAGTGGGTCTTTGTCGCGACCCGATTTGCATCCTCGAGTGTCTTAGTCAGCGAGAGACGCGTCGCGTGTCCTCGGAGTGTTAAGATCTAAAAAAATTTTTCCTCCCCTTTTTATCGTCCGATAATAATTTCCGTCTGAGCCGGAGATTAAAGTCAGTATAAGAAAATGAACAAATGAATAAACGCGAGTTTAATAATATCCTGATAAATCGAGGCGCAATATCGATGCGATTACAAACCGGTACGCGCGTAATTTGTACCCGTTCCGATTCGAAATATACTCCGCAGCTCGGGCGGACGCGGTACGAGCGTCGATAAACATATTATCGGGGCATTTAATTGCATTAGGAGGAGGAAAAGTATGAGTGACGGGTCCCGGGGAAAAGAGGCAAGATTTGACCGACGATTGCGTCGTTTGGGCGGAAAGGTGCGAAAATAAAATCGAACGAGTCACATTAGAGACGGATTATCCGCAAACCGGTATATCGGGATTGTAAGCGATAGTCGAAGACGAGAGGTAGAAAAAATATATACGTACACATATATATAAAATAAAGAGCGAAATAAAAGGAGAGAGAAAAAAAAGGATGGAAAAGGGGGAGCGAGAAATTGCTTTCGCCTGAATGCTCTTGAATGGATTCGCCCCCGCGTTGATAACAGGTACTCAAAACCTGAATATACTTAACGATCGACTTTCAGATCTCTTTTGTAAGGAGACGACAGGAATCAAAGAACACGTAGATAAAAATTTTCTTTTATATGCGATATGAGAGACCCATCAAAGAGATCGTGTAAGGAAAGAAAGTCTTTCCACTTAATTAAAGAAAATATTCATTTTCGATGGAATAGGTGAAGAATATTCAGAATTGTGGAATTTTTTGTCATTTATTAATAAATAGTATGCAGAAATGTATATTTAATTTTTTTTTAAATTGTTGGAAATGTATTTCCATTTTTAATATCTTTCTACTTGAAAGTATTTTTCTACTTAATAAAAAAAGAAATTAGTTATCACATATTTGAAGAATAATAAGAACTGTGGAATTTTTTGGCATTTGTTAATAAATAATTTCGCAAACATTTACTTATGATAATTTAAAAGTAGTTGAAAAAGTTTTGAGCAATGCATTTGTAAAATTATTAACTAAAAATTCGTGAAAAATTTCGTTCGATGACAAATTTTCGTTATAATATTTTGTGAGATACCTGTACGATCCGCAATTTTGAGAATTGGGCGTAGAGTGTCTGAAAAAAAATTAGAAAATTAAGAAATTTGACAAAATTTTTCAAAAATATTGCATCAGCTATCCTTGAACGAATGTCTGCCCTACTAATCACTCTCCCCACTCGTCCTAATTTTGACAGTTCGAGCCTGAGCAGCTCGACCCAATTTTGAAATCAGTCGTCCAGCGAACAAGGACGGAATAAGACGTGTCTAAAAGTGATCAATCGATTATGATAAAAGTTTCAATCGCTAGTCAATAGACAATAGGTCAAAGTTAGTTTTCTTTTCGTGATAACCCGACATCAATATACGATAAAATATAGTTAATAATAATCAATTCACAAGTTTATTCAGTTTCGTAAAACGAACCAGTATAATAATTAGTGATAACCAGACATCAATAAACGAATAAAAAACATAGTTAATGAAAACCAATTTATTCAGTTTCTCAAAATGAACCAATCAAAATTATAGTGATGACCAGACATCAATACAAGAATGAAGTACAATTAATAAAAATCAATTTATTCAGTTTCTAAAAACGAACCAGTGATAATTAGTGATAACAAGACATTCGTGCGAGTAAATATATGGTTAATAAAAATGAAGTTAATTAGCGTTTTAGAACAATTGTTAAGTGAAATACGATTTTATTTCGGAAATAAAAATTCTTCGGGTCGGTGAAGCGTGTAAAGGTGAATGGAAATAAAAATGGGAATGTGAAATAACGATGAGGATCGAGCTGAAAGTTGTCAAGAGCGGAGTTCCGGCGACTATGGTCCAGGCAGGGAGAAGCAGCGGGCTTGGCAAGGGTTACGGGAGGTCGATGAGTTATGAGAGAGTCTTGGAGCTCTCGAGACTTCTTGGGAAGGTGGACGGAGGGGGAAAAGGAGCTTCCAGGCTCCGCAAGGTGGCTGAGCGTCTCGGTCCGTTCTTTCTTGTTCCCGGTGCGGAACAACGTTCATTAATAATAACAGCCATTCGGCAGTGGCACCGGGTAAGTCCCGATGATGCTGACTGGGCAATCTAGCCGCGGTATCGGCTCAAATTTCCTTGCCATTAGTTCGCTCTTCCGCGAGCACAGACTCTCCTCCACGAGACCAGTTTCTATCTCTTCGGTCTTCTTCGTGCAACCTGCGTGTCCAGGATCCTCCAACCTACACCTGCGTCCTTCCTCCTAGACTATACCTTTTATTGGCCACCGACGATAACGAGTCACCTCCTTACGATTTGTTGTACATTCCCCGTATATTTATCAATCGATCCTCATTCTCCTCTTCCCTTCCTGAATTTACGCTCCTTGCTAGCGAGAATCTCATTACAGCCTCGCGCCAGAAATACGAATCGCTATATCCAATCATTTCTCAGCCAACAGCGAGAAAGAATATGTATCCAAGTTTTTCAAGCATTGGTATAATTAAGGTAGTACATCCATGACAGTCAAATGAAAAATTTTCATCTCGGTTTTTCTTCGTACCATATGTGATTTTACAGCTCAAGAAAAAGTTGTTACCAATTGATGCAAATACAACATACTTAAAATTCATGCTATCTGAGCTATTGAAAATGTAAAAATTCTATCGACAAAACATGCTCAAATTTTCAATCATCAGCCTGTAGATCTTAATCTGTTTGTGTTTCTTAAAACACAAAATTATTAACTTTTTAGTAAAAAGTTTTGAGTTTGAGTTATAGCAAAAATAAGTAAACTTTTAGCCTTAAATTGTTGAAACTCAAAACTTTTTACTAAAAAGTTAATAATTTTGTGTTTCAACAATTTAAGGCCAAAAGTTTACTTATTTTTGCTATACAGAATACACATTCTTAATACAATTTCGAGGAATCAAACTACGAATAAAAGTAACTGTACTTCATTAATGTCGATCATTTTACAAAAAAAAAAGAAGAAGAAGAAAATTTGACGTTCATAATTGCAATGCTGCAGAAAATCATTGAGTTTTCTCATAGACGTGTCGATCAGTGTTCGAGTAGGCTCGAATACCTACTTTCAAAGTGTCAGTTCGTACAAGATTTTACTACTAGCGCTGCTACCGCGCTTTACATCTATGAAGGAGAGTCACGTGCCCGGAGCTGGAGCGCTCGTCGTCGGAGGCGCGGGAGCGAGACACGTGAAAACTGTAATGTGTACAAGTAACACGCAGAGATCGGAGGCGCTGAGAAGAGAGGAGAATAATGTATGTAAAGTAGATGGTATCGCTCGCGCGATGGCCCTTAACCCCTCGTCTTTGACTGCAGCTCCTCCTCGGTACTTCTTCTCTCTCCTCCCTTATTCTCCCTCGGTACATAACCTCAAGGGCTTTCCGACGACGCGACCACTTTTTTCCAGTCGAGGCCCTCCGGCCGAGCCTCCGAAAAAATTCACCAAAATAATTCTTCATCGTTTCCCCTTCACATTTATCCGGTCGTTATACTCGGACGATAAATAAAATCGACCCGCGAGAATCACTTTTGTCGAGCGATGCGATTTTTCGAACGCTCATCGCGATTTTATTCAGACCCTTATCTCTCTCCGATGGCAACGCTCCCCGCGTTTTTTTTTATTCATTCTCAGTCCCGCGCTCTCGCATTGTTCGCTGCGTTTTTCCGGGCTCCCTTTTAATTTTATTTCTCATTCCCGTTGTCGAGATAGGAGAAGGTATAAACTGCTCGGCACTGTATCTGAACCGATTAATCTCGTTTCAGCTAGTTATTTACTCGTTTATGACCCGTCCGTGATGCGTACATAAATTTAAACTCGTACGTTCTATCTCTCGTTCTCTCTGAAATTCTTCATCTCCGCGGGCCGCTCGCGCGCGCGCGTGTACACACGGACGAGAGAGCGAGCGAGCGCCGTGTACGACACGCTCCGCGTACATTTTTGCTCCGCGCCGTCGCTATCTCCCGTGTAATGTACCTTGTAGAAATTTACAATGTACTTTATACATATATATTTATGCAAGTGTATTATTCCGCATTATACATGTACATTCATTTTTTTCTCGTCCTCTGCTCTTTTGTCGTGCAGCGCAATGCAACGCACCGCTGGGCATGGAGTCCGGGGCCATTCCGGATGCGTCCATTACCGCGAGTTCGAGCTTCGACAGTGGCAACGTCGGCCCGCATCAAGCCAGGTAAAAAATTTCGCAATTATTATCATCGCCGAGAATTCCGGCCGAAAGTGCATGCCCCGTGTGTACGCAGAGGGAGAAAAACAGCGAGATGCCCGGGCATTAAATTTTATTTTATCTCGGGTTAAAAAAAAAACAAAAAAAAAAGCTTCGCTTCTCGTCCGTATTTGTTTCATAAATTTTATTTGTTAAATATTGTAATACTCGTGTCGCGACAATTGCGAGTCGACGGGGGTTGGGAACGTCACGAAGAGTCGTAATTTCGCTTCCTTTCCCTCTGTGCTCGATTGCTTTTTTCTTCGTTGCTTTTTTTTTTCGTTCCGACATTACGCTTTCTTCAATCTCCCGGGCTCTCGCAATCTTTATGCCGTTGCATCTGCTTATAAGCGTCCTGCATGGTTTTTACGTCTCTCTTGCTCTCCCTCTCTTTTTCTCTCTCTCGGCGTGTGCGTCTCGCAATTCAGCGCCACCCGCGGCTTTCTTAATGGCAAATGCACAACGAGAGTGCACACCCCTCGTCCCCGAGATATCATCGTCCTCTCGCGGAATAAGACCGGAAAAAAGAAGACGGAGAAAAACGAGAGGGAGAGAGAGAGAGAGGAAAAAAACGTAGGAAGATCATACACGACGCTTGACTTTCCGCGCGCTGTGCATGCCAACCGTGACGCGGACAATTCTTTCCGAAACTCCGCTGATACGCTCGCGAATACCCGCTTTACGAGAATCACGTACAAGCGCAGATGGAAATCTCGCCAGATAGAGCCTGATGGCTCTTAATGTTCGACTTATTTACCAAAAGCTGACAGCGGTGAATTTTTCAAACTTGTTTCTTCTTACTTTATTTCAACATAATTTATAGTAATTTGTTTTTATTTTATTATTTTTTTGCTCTGAGCTAATACTGGAAATAATAGTTATTTTTACTATTAAATTTGTAATTGTGTCTGTACTGATATAACTTTTTTAGAATTTTAAAAGATACAGTGTGCGCTCTCAATAGGGCCGATCGGCCTAGGAGCGTTTGGAAGGGTAAATTTTACGAGACCAATATCTTTTTATTAATTAAACGCACAAATTTTTCATGATAGAATTGTATATACTATTCTTTAAAGAATTTTTTTTCGATTTCGAGATCTTATTCGATCAGACTTTTTTGCACACTATATAGTGGAAATTTCAATTTATTGCAATATCTTTTCTTTTTCTTGACGAAGTCAACTTTATTACGGGTGATTTTTAGAGATGTTTGCAAAATAAAGTGAATGGCGGAGGAGTCACGTTAAAATATCAATTATTTAAAAAGTTATGACACCTTGGAAATTTTTAAATTAATTTTTCAATTAAAAAAAATGTTAAACCCTTATTCGATCGGAAACCTCCCGTAGATAATGGAAATGCTATACTTATTCGGAGCACAATTCAAGAATTCATATTGAAAAATCCAAAAAACTGATCCAAAAGTCAGTTTCTTTTCGGTTTGTTCAATAAGAATCAAAATTTGAAACTTTTCCAATAATTCGATTCAACAAAAATAAATTTTACATTCGATCGAAATTTTTTAAAGAAATTATACTTTTCACTCGAATTTTTTATTCTAGCTCGGATTTATAATTTTTCCTACACGATAACCGCGCTCGTTATTTAATCGTTCCATTTTTCGTCCCCCGACGAAATTCGATTCCAAAAAAATAAATTTTACTTCCAATCGAAATTTTTGAAAGAAAGTATACTTTTCACTCGGAGTTTTTATTCTAGCTCGGATTTATAATTTTTCCTACACGATTACCGCGCTCGTTTAATCGCTCCATTTTTCGTCCCTCGCGAGATTATGCAGTAACGACAGCCCGGAGGCCGCGTCGCAGTAAATTAGATGACTGGGACCGGCGAAGAGCGAGAGGTCCGTCGTTTTCAGCGGCGCGCGCTCGCACGGGCGCGGAAATTCTAGATTCCCATATATATACGTGCACGGATTGCGAATGTAAGCGGAGAGTTACGCGTTTCGGAGTCCCGAGCTCATCAAGACTCCGTGGCCCATTCAACCCGTCATTGTCTGCGGTAATGGAATGTATTAATATCAGAGGATGCAAGGGAACCTCTGGTCCGGCCTGCACCCCTTGACGTTCTCCCTCTCGCGATTTATCCGCACCGCATTGTCCCTCCTTTCCTTTCTCTCTCAAATTCCATGTATCTGTTTCATATTCTTCTCACCACCACACATGTCTCTGCCACTCAATTGCAACCCTCGACCTTTTTGTCCATCTTTCTTCCATTATTTATCTCTGCTAATATTTATTTGTTTACCCACGTCCATGTTTATTTGTCTCTACTTGTATCAGCGTACATATATGTCTATTTTTTTTCATCTTCTCCTTTCTCAAGATCAAACACACATCCACCATTATCAATCCTGCGACTTACGGCCCCTCCAAGTTTTCCGTCTGTCCTTTCACTCCCGATTTCCACGTACATCCGTCTCGTCCCTCTCGTTGCTCGATTTCTCTATCCACATCCCTCGATATCTTTCTCCATTCCACCCCTATGGATTCTCGTTTTTTTTCTCCGATTTTTTATCTCTCTTCATTCTTATTTGTTTACTTATGCGTCTATGCTTATTCGACTCGGTTCATTTCATTCTGTCTATATGCATATCAAGAGAGACTTTGATGTATCTTTGAAAATCAAGAGATTTTGACTGTTCCAAGTTTTTTATAATTAATATTAAATTTTAATTTTTGGGTCGAAGAAAATTCGGCAAAGACACCAGCATTTTCAATTTTTTTTTCTCTTTCTAATAAAAAATAGGTCCACTGCTCACCATGAATGCATCATTAAGAATTAGATGCCAAAGTTTATAGATATCATCAAACATTTTTTTTCAATCACTTGTTTTTATTTTCGCGACCGTACAAAGTTAGCTATTATCCCAACGATCCAAACCATGAATATACTATAGGTTCAGCGATTAACAAAACGTCTATATTTTTTTGACAAGTCCAAACGTCATCGTTCAAAAATGAGTCAAATGGCCCCAAAAACAGTACTCTCGTACTGTAAAAAACAAGACAAGTACAATTTACATATTTCGTAATAATGTTAAGGAAAAATAGATGAAAAATTCTTTGGGACATCAAAACTTGCCTAGTTTTTAAAAAAACTTATTATCACAACAAAAACTTCCATCAACTCGACAATAAGTTTCTGCCCCAAAGAACTTTTCATCAATTTTTCCTCAACAATATTATACGCAATCCGTAAATGTCTACTTGCCTCGTTTTTTACACACTATACAAGAGTACTTGCCTTTTTGTATACATATAGATATATTTAGTTCTCTCGGCATGAAACATATTCCCGCCATGTTGAATCCTGACTTGCGAGCGCAACCCTCGGAGATAGAACGATCCGGAGGGGTCTCGGGCAACAACATCGGACGTAACTGCTGATCCTGATGTCCCGTGGGAGAGCACTCATAAACCGGGTCCGGCCTGACTCGTCGTCCCGTTGAGATCTTGCAGCAACAGCAAGCCCGTGTACACGGATGCACGTCACTGCATTAATACGTAACGCGCCGTGGAAACCCCCATTCCATATTCATAGAACGCCCTCTCTCTCTCTCTCTCTCTCTCTCTCTCTCCTTCCCTCTTCTACTCTCCCCGCCGTCACTCCCCCTCTTCCCCGTTGGTCGCCCTCGGTTTGGGGCATCGCCAGCCACCGGTTTACGATACGGCAACGCCAAAGGACCGCTGCAGGAAAATCGCTCCACGCGGCAGCCGCGCGATTAAACTGCTCGTGTAAACCGATCGATTCCGTTCGTACTCGCTGCGGTCACGCGATCGCTACCTCTCTCTCTTTCTCTCTTTTTTTAAAACTATTTTTCGAGATAATATTGACTGATATACATAAATATTGGGCGCATTTTTTATTTAATTGTATTCGCGATAAAATTGGGTTTATATATAAGAAATGCATTTTAAAAATTGGTCTTTGAATCAGTTTTTTTATGGGATTTTTTAGATATGGATTTTTGGGTTGCGGTAGAAAAAATTTACTTCGTTTTATGGAGAAATATTTGAGAATCGTTTTTAATATTAAGTCGATTTGGCTGGGGGATAAAAAACATTGCTGGATATATGAAATTTTTGGGTTTTGAGATTTTTGACGAGTGCATGAGACGGAATGGGGAAAATCTTGGTTTTCCTTTTTGTACGAGTTTGAGTATCCATTCTATCATTATAATGAAACGAAACATTGAATTTTGAATCAATGTTTTGGCTTTTTTTAATAAACATTTTTTAATTGTGTCAAAAATAATTGACATTTTTGTTATCGGTATGAGACATTTTCGATCGAGTAATCTTTTAAAATCAAAAACGAAAATTTGCACAAAATTTCGCTATAATTTTTAAAGGCTACATATACCTTTGCATTATTTTTTAATCTTCAAAGTGCTGTCACGTTTAAAATAATTAAGATATCATTAGTGCAATTCTTTCTAAAAAGTGAAAATTTTAGACAGGTGTAGTTAAAAAATTCTCAAATGTTCATCCGTACTCAAAAAACAAAAAAAAATTTTTTGATCAGTTTTTTGGACTGTTCAGTATGAATATTTAGATTACGTCAAAAAGTATATAATATTTTCATTATCTATGATAATTTCTGATAAAATACAACGTAACAATTAGATAAATTTATAAAATTACTCATTGACCATCCAAGATACGAGTCACTGAAATATTTTCCTCTCTCGGACGATTAAAAATAATCGAGGAGTCCCGTCGGTCGCATTGTCAATTTTCAGACCTTATCCAGCGAATATATATTTTATTCCTTGAATAAAATACGTGAGAGTCACACGCGAAGAGAGAGAGAAAGAGAGAGAGAAAGGATTGTCGTTCTTCGACAGTTTTTTACTCTGTCTCCGGGAAAGGTTTTGGCGTCTCGTCGGTGCCAATCCGAGCGAGTCATCGGGGTCTCGACGCTTTTCCCGTGTCTGAGAGCGTGTTCGGGGAACGCGCGCGGGACGACGATAGAACGATAGAAAATTTAAGTCTCATTCTCTATTTCTCGACGGCGGGCTTTCCAGTTTCAGGCTGGAATCCCGGTAAGAAGAGAGCGACCCTCCTCAATTTACGGCTGTCCATCGATCACCCGACGTTCTCGCCCACGAGACACAATTCCTTGCCTGCAGAATTTACCACACACGTGCGCCCTCTAATATCGCGCTCTCCCGACATTTTCGCGAGTAACGAACGAATCCGGAAATAGAGTCGCCGCCGTCCGAGCGCTCGAACGATATCGCGCGGCCCTTCGTCTCCGTTATCGAGTAATTGTCAAAGAAAACCGCCCGAGCGAGCTGCTTCTTCCGTACCGAGAAATAATTAACGAGCCGAGAGAGCTCTCACTCCCGATATCATTTTTTCACGCCTCTCTTCTCTCGCTCCCCGATCGACGATCCGTCAGAAATAAATTCACGCCCTCGGTATATTTCCATCAATTTTTTCTTCCGTCGAAAGGACGAGAAGAGATGAAAAGAGAGATGAAGAGAGAGAGAGAGAGAGAGAGAAGATAAAAACGGTCGAAACCCGGTGAAACGTGGACAAAAAAAAGTGTATAGTGTTTGAAATATGACGCGGGACGGGACTCGATATGATCTCGCGCTCATGCAGCTTGTTTCGCTCGGCCTCGGCGAAGCCTATCATTTAATCTCGCCGTAACCGGTGCGTGTGGTGCGTCCGTGTGATGAATGTAAAATTTCATTATTAGCGACACGTCCGGAGCCGGAGAGGCGTTGTCGGGTGGAACGGCCCGAACAAGAGGAACGACGTGAATGAAAGGACGATAAAGACGAGCGCGATCTTGTCCCGGAGATATACGAGATAAAATAGTTTATCAAAAACTATGCGAGGAACGGCAAAAACGAAAAAAAGAGTGATGCGAGCGTGTCGAGAGCAAAAAAGGCTGGGTGTGTTTTAAACAAAAATTGAACAAAAAGAAGAAAAAGAAGAAGAGAGAAGAAAAAAATCAGACGGGGCACTTTACTCTCGTGACGTTCGGGCGTTTTGCGCGCCGAGTGGTAAACGGTCCACGCAATTAGGAAAGGCGCTTCGCACGCCGTTCCACGCTTCATCTTTTATTCATGTGGATATTCGCCCCCTTTTCTTCGCGCACTCCGGCCTGCGTACCTTTTCCCCCAAGATTAAAACTAAAGCACGCTTCTCGACACACAAACCCTCGCCCCGGCGGGGTGTAGAATGAGAGGAAGAGAGAGAGAGAGAGACGGGAAAAGGTTTTTCCTCGCCGGATTGCCCGAAATTTACCTTGCAAGATTGCCAGGGGGGGGGAGGGAAGAGCGATCGCGTCTCGCCTCTCGTGTCGCGAGAGGGTGAGGGCGCGAGATATCATTTTAATGGAACGAAAAGGAATTCAGCAGACCTTGATAATTCCTGCGCTTTTAGGCGAGATCTCCGTAATAAATCCGCGAAATGGTTATATCGCCGATTTCATTCAATTTTCTCTCCGCCCGAGACTCTCTCTCGCCCCGTTAATAATTTCTCGCGAAAACGGGGAATATATATTCTCTATTTTTGTCCTCGATCCCCGCGCCCTTTCTTTATTCCTTTTTCCCTTCAATTACGCGATTAACTTTTTATTTATTCAGCTTTTCTCGTATCTATATCCCGACGCCCGTTTCTTATTTATTCAGCTTTTTATTCCATTCGGGGACACTTTTTAATCAGCGGAAATTGACGAATATGTTTCAGACTGAGGACGGAGAATAACGGCGGCGCCTGGTGTCCGAAGGCCCAGGTGACTTCCGAGTCCCGAGAGTGGCTCGAGATCGATCTTCAGTCTGTGCACATGATCACCGGCACCAATACCCAGGGACGCTTCGGGAACGGTGTCGGCGTCGAGTACGCCGAGGCTTACGTTCTCGAGTACTGGCGACCGAAACTTGGAAAATGGGTTCGATACAGCGACGCCAAAGAAAAAGAGGTTAGAAACATATATCAATAAATATAACATACTATAAAATCCTTTTTGTTTTAAATTCCATTAATATATTTAATCCAAAATTGTTTCTAAACGCAACAAAGTGCATATTGAGGAAAACGAAAAAGAAACTAAAAGTCAATTTCGAATTCTAATAATTGAACACACATTGGTTTACTCATTTCTTCTTTTTAATTTTTTTAAATAATTTAAGAGGATGAAGAAAATCTGCTTTAAATTTAGATGTAAATTACTGTCTGAAATATTAGCGACCCTAAACCAATTTTGGGTTTTAATTTCGAGCAATATATTCGTAGAGTATATGCACCTTATAATCAATGCACCTTTTTCTAAGAGAAAAAATATTCCATAAATTTATCATGAAAACATAATTAATTGAAATAAAAAGTATTGTTCCTTTTTTGGTACATGTTCAACATAATATTTCAAAAAATTGAAAGATTCTTTGGAATCTGGCAATGAAAAGATACATTCTCAATCAATGCTAACATATATACGCCAAGGAAAAATCATAGGAAATAACCATAACAAATAATAACCATATAATAGCTATAATTGATAATTAGTAAAAGATAAGAAAAAAAGATTTATGGTTAAAATGAACGCTTCGGAAAAATAAAACAGATGAGAATTTTTCTTTAAAACCGCGAAATGATTAGAGGCGGTTATATTTCGCCATAAGCAATTTACGACGCGATGGGAATAACGTTCGATATTGAAAAAAAAGAAAGAAATAAGCCGTCAAATGAAATATGTCATTGGAGAGTCGCCGCGTTCGGTTTTATACAGCCCGACATCAAATTGATCCCCGTATATTTTAATGCCGTTCCCGTAGCGATCGATCTCGTAGCGAGATCTGAAATTTCTACAATGAAAAGTTGTACAGCCGTTCTCGTGCCACTCTGGGATATGGCTCACAGGCCTCCCATTTCGATTTTATACATGGACGTCAAAGTTTCGTCCCCCAGCCCCCATTTTATCGCTCGGATATTATACGCGATCATCATATTGATGTCCGACACTCGAGCGCTCGATAAATCGATAGCCCGCCTGTCCCGATGCTCTTTTTTATCCTCTTCTCTCCTGACGAACATTAAAATCGATGACTCACCGGCCAGCCAGTTTCGAAGAAAATTTTCCTACGTGTTATTCGCGATCTCCCCGCTACGGGGTATAAAACTTGTAATTATTTTTTTTTTTTAAACAGACAAATTAAAAAATTTGATTTTCCGCTGATCCGGCTTCGCTGTTCTTTCTTCAAATTCGGCGCATTGTTTTGTCAAGACACTATGCGGATGGAAATAGGAATCGCTGGCGAAATAATAATTCAATCGCGATTAAGATTCCACCGTCGCTCGGAAAATCTCTCTCTCTCTCTCTCTCTCTCTGTTTTTCCCTTGTGAATGGCGAGCCTCCCTCCACTCCGGATTATTATTTCTGGCGTCACTTCGCGGATCCCTTTGCCAGACCCCCCTCGCCAAAATACCGCGACTCTTAAACTTGGACGGATTTAAACTTGTGTACGCATTTCACCGGGTTATAATTTCTCTTTCTTCTACGACCTCTTGGATTTTCGGGAGGCAGAAATTTTCGTCAAATCTTTCACTTTCGTCGAAATTTTCTTTCAACGCTCTCCTATTGCTTGACTTGTATATGCACGCGTGACACAAGTAAAACTTTTATTACTATTTGAATTATCGCTGTGACAATGTTGTATTCAATTTTCACATTTGAATAATATATTTTTTAAACATTTAGATATTCATAATTTTTTTTTTTGAATTTTATGCAAATCTTCGCTTTTTAAGAATTGTTGAAAAAAAATATTTTTTTCTGAATTATACAATGAAGTTATATTCTGTGATCATAATTAATTATAATTAGTAAAAAAAATTATCGATCGAGGAATATCTTTTAGAAAAATTCAAATTTTGATAAAAATTTTCAATTTTTTAAATCTATTTTATCAGGCATCCTTCAACAAATAATCAATCACCATTCTTTCCAACTCCCAATCTCTCATCCTGACCGTGACTCTTCGAACTTTGGCCCGACCTGATTCGATAATTAGTCGTTCAAAGGACACACGGTCCCAAGATAAAATTGGTCCATTAAATGTGACAATCGATAACTGGCGGACATAGGTCAAAGTGACTTTCCTTTCAGTGATAGCCAAATGTACAAACAAGCAAACATGATAAATGAAAACGAATCTATTTGATTTTTTTTTAATCAAAACAATTATACTTCACGAACTGAGAAAAATCATGATATAGTCGATTTTACTATAAAACATGACAAATATTCCCATTATTTTAGAACCTAAGACAATTTAAAACCAGATTATATCAATATATAGAAATTTTTTATCATTTCAGTTCTCCTTTTTTATTTATTAAATTATATTCTACTTACTATATAATAAAAGTCAAAATAAACTTCTTTATTTTTTTAGATGACATTAAATAAGATATTTTTTTAGACAGACTCATTTATCCAAAGTTCTACTTTATTAGTACAAAATTTTTTTTAAAACTTATTTCATTATATCCAATTGAGTAAACTTTGACTAAAGTTTTACTTCATTTTTATTTCTATAATATGATAATCGCTATATATTGTCATTTTTATAGTAAAAAAATGAACCATATTCTTTTTTCTCAGACACTGCGTGTGGTCTTATTTTCCAAAAATTCGTGCTGAAAATGTGTACGGTGAAAAAAATGGCATTCGCGCGAGAATTCGCCCGAAAATATAGCACCTGTTCAAGAAATTTTCGAAAGTCCTACCTCGGACCACACACACGGTCTCGATGCTCGCCGCGGAGACGCGTCGCGATGCGCATAAATCCGAGTCGCGGATCTTCGGGAAAGTCGTTTCGAGGATTAGAGCGCGACTCGGAGCTTTATCCTCGGGATGGATCGCTCTCGGGATCCCATTCTCCCGAATCCTTTCTTTCGAGCCTCGATATTTGCTTATTTATAAGCGGCCGGGAGAGAGAGAGAGAGAGAGAGAGAGAGAGAGAGCGGGAGACGCGTGACGTTTCGCTAACCGGTTCCCGCGGATCCACGTGCCATTTGCATCTCGAAACAAGATAAGTTAGCCCGAACTTTATAAGAGAAAAAGGAAAAGACATTTTTCGAGAGAACCGCGAGCGAGATACTTTTTTTCCGTCGAAGGGCGACGCGTTCATCTCTCGCCCAGTTTGAAGCGATGCCAAGTCGCGACGCCCTTTTCTAGAAATTGCATAGCGCCCCGTATATATATTTATATATTCGTTCAGTGTACAGAGAGAGAGAGAGAGAGGAAAAAGGGAGAAAAGCGATGGCGGACCACACACGATTCTCTGTCAACTGCTTCTCGCTTGTCTTCTCGAGATTACTTTTCTCGATCTTATTTTTGTCCCCCGCCGCCCTCCCTTTTCTATCCCGTGCCAATCTTGTCTCGCCTCGGACCGGTTTCTGAATTTTAATTACCAATCGACGAACGACGTCGCGCCCTCTCTTTCCCGGGATCTTTCATTCCCGGCGGCTCCGATTATTTGTTCGCCAATTTCGCAAGGATAATGAAAATACACCTTGTCCTCTCTCTCTCTATCTATTTTTTTGCTCAATTCCGTCGCGATGAAACGTCGGATCGCTCCTTGATGAATATTCCGTGGACATGTCCCGATGTTAATTAATATTCCGAGAGAGCCTCCGTCAGCTCCTGAGCGTCGTATCCCGTCAATTCCCGAGTCTCCGGGCAAGCGGTCCTCACGATCCGCGCAGGAAAACATCCGGGGGAGGAAAGTGATCATTTCCAGTCTGTCACGGGGTACCGGGCGCAAAGTACGTCGTCGGGATAACGAAATTCGCCTCCGGGAGCGTCTCGCGGTGATTATCCGTCAAAACGACGCGGATCCGTGCAGGAGACTCTCGCCGACACTTTAGCGGATAAAATCTGGAACGAGAGAAATATTCGCCCGCGTGAGAGACACGCGGGAGCGATTTTCGGCTCTGGGAGCGAGCCCCGGGCGATCGGCGGGGCTCGCCAACGCGGCATCGACGAGAACGAGAACTGCGCGTGTACATTATTTGCATCGAGAAGGATCGCCGATCGATCGGAGCGCGTTTCACCTCGTGTCGGACACTTGTCTTTTTAACCGGGCAAATTAGTCGCCGCGGAGCGCGAGACTCCGAATCCATCGTTCTCGCCGTATTTACGAGATAACTCTCCACGCGGCAAAGCGATACGGGAGGACGACCCAAACTATATCTCTCCCTCTGCGTAATGATCTTATTAATATTGATGAACCAGCTGCGAGAGGACTCGCGATAATTTGTAAGGGCCGCGAGAAGGCGTTACTTCGAACGCTCCGTCGAGATTGAACGAGAGAGAGAGAGAAAGAAAGAGAGAGAGACGTGGAACCCGAGACACACACACCACGTGTATAATTATTAACCACCGGTTGCGCTGCGAACCGCACGTGCATGTATATACTTTTCTCTCTCTCTCTCTCTCACTTTTCTCGCTCGCTGTATCTAGAGGTACATATACAGATATTCGAGTACTCGGCATCAGGAGTCCCTTCCACATCGCGACCGATGCTCCCTCGGCCGTAAAGATCCCGGCAATTCGACGCTACGCGACCGTGAAATTCGCCGAAATTTTAAATCCACTTCTATATCTTGATTAAAAGTCGCATAGAAAAGTTTTCAGCTCGAGTCGAGCAGACTCGCAAATTGGTGCATTATTTTAGGTTAGTTTTTAGTGAAGTACACGTTTTATGTTAATATGTTGAAAATTTGATATCTTTGTTGATGGAATTTATTGAGTTCATCTTTCAAGATTTCTAAACATTCACAATCAATGGTTTTTTTTAGTAATTTGGTGTTTTGAAACACTAATTTTTTTGGGTGTACACGATTAAATTTTATATAAGATTTTTCATTGTTATTTTTTTGAATAACTTAAGGGGTAATTTAATTACATAAATTTTTATTTCTTTATTATTTTATGCTGAGTTTATGATAGATTATTATTATATTTGTTATCGATTTTATTTTACTATTTTATTATCATTTATTTTATTGTTTTAAATTTTATTTCTTATAAAATGCTTTTTATTGTAATTGTGAGAAGAAAAGACAATATACAGTTGGTTGGAACTTCTCACGTGTAAATATGAGCTGCTTCTAACAATAATATATAATGATCCAAGGTGTCATCGTTGCCAAACTCGCCGTCCTTTTGCTCTTTATAATTATATTCCTATCCTTTTGCATACTTTTCTTTGACATGTCTGCATTTTAAAATTCCCACAATAAAAATGCAAAAAAATGCATTAATCTTTATAATAAAAATTTTAAAAAAGTTTCATGTAATATTAAAAAAAACCTCCCGATTGCCGAAAAATGAAGCAGACCTGTAGAAACGGTCAATAAATAAAAAAAAGAATCAAATTTGTAATTTATTTTCAGCGTAAATACGATGAAAGGGATATATGGCATTGTAAAGTGTACTTTTGTGACCATTTATACGCGTGTAACAAGAAGGATGAGAGTGCTCGAGACTCGGATCAAAAGAGAGGGCGCGAGAGCCCGGTGGTAATTACGGGAGGGCTTTTTCGGCCAAGCTCGGTCCTGCTTTAATAATAAATAGTCCGGGTCTCATTAGGCGATACGGCGGGAGCTCCGCCCAAAAAGTTTCGCCCGTAATGCATCGCGCGTTGTGAAACCGGAAAGAGAGAAAAAGAGAGAGAGAGAGGAAAGACGCACACGTGCCCAGGCACATCGAGATTAAATGGGTTTTCCCGGAATCCGTTGAGCAAATTCAACAAAGTGCGGGTGAAAGGGAATCGGGGAAAGAGGCGCGCGTCAGTTTCATTCCGCGATATATATTTCGCCTCTTGTATATTCAAAAGTATACGCGGCCGAGCCCATAAAACGTACGAGTCTCGCAAGAGCTTTCGCTACTTGGCCCGGGACTCTTCTCGGCCGCGCCGGCCGCTTCTCGCGCTCTCCCGCGTACACAGAGAGAAAAGGCCCTTACGTTATTCATCCGCCGACGCGATATTCCACAATGCGCGCGAGAGCACCAGACGATTTTAGCCTCCTCGCCCGGACCTCTCGTCGGTTCATCCATTCGAACACACTCTGCTCCCGTTTCTATCTCCGCCTCGCTCTCTCTCTCTCTTTTTCTCTCTCTCTCTCCCCCCTTATAACAACCCAGTTTTCATCCGGGAAAACGCGCATGAAACCGCCGAATATAATATTCATCCTTTCCCATCCCTCTCCTTCGTATATGTATATATATTTATTCTATATACGTGTATTATATGTATACCTTCTTTATTTGCTCTTCTATTTCCTCAATAATTGACACTTTAATCACGCAAATTGACTCTCTCTCTTCTTCCTACGCGTCTCTCGTCTCTCCTTTCATTTATTTATTTTCATTTCATTTTTTTACATCCCCCTCTTGGCTCGTATATTTATATATGAAAGAAATTACGAGACGGAATTCAATTTTTTATTAGTCCCCTTTTTGTTTTTGTGGATATATACTTCTTCATGGGGCACTTGACTCGATTACGACGAAAGACAATCACGGGGAGTGTAAATGGAAGCCTGATAAGTACCAATACACATCAGGGGCTAGGGAAAGGGCAGATCCTTCGCCGCGCGTGCCCGTCTCCGTTTACGCCAATGAGTCACGTACGGGAATCCACTTATTCGGCCGAGAGCGGGCTTCGATCCCGAATTAGCCGAGAGTTAATCGCTCGCCCACTATATAACCCCCTTGAATTACATCTCGGTAACATTGTCTGACGCATGATCCGGGTGGAGGAAAAAACTACTCGAAGCTTCGATAAAATTCAGATTTGTTCCAAACATTTATATTTTTCTTCATATAATATTTAATTTGTATATAATTGACTAGAAATTGTTCAACGCATGCTTGACTAATTTTGTGTTAATTTTATTTTAACTCTCTTTTCGTGCATAATTAAAAAAATCAAAGATAATAAAACCATGGAGAGAACGATGAAAAATCAATTTTAGGACTTTTCGTTATGATGATGTCAAGTTTCACTCAAAATGGTAAAATTAGTGCTTTTTCGTTATTAAAAATTATCAATTCACCGTGAAAAATATAAAAAATTACATAACAAGTAATTCTTGATAGAACAATTAGAAAGCCAGTTTTATTCAGCAAAAATCCGTGTTAAAAAGTATTCACTATTGACAAAAACTTATTTTTGACCAAAAAAAAAAGCTTTTGGTATTATAATTCAACAAAATCGTCGATTCGTGTCATTTGGAAGTACATCCCTAACATTGTTCGTGCTCGTAAAAGAAAATTCGATGATTGTTATTCTCGAACGATTTGAAAAATCGTCCGGCGCCCTTGCAGACGAGCGTAAATTTATCAAGAGCAGAGGCGTGCGTGTCCAGGGCGAGGTGAACCTTTTGGTAAAAGATCGAGAGCTCTAGGAGTTCGGTTACGTATACGAAATCGATGGATTCCGTGAGAAAGCGGCGTATAAGAAATTACACGCACTTCCGGCGTGTTTTTCACGGAGGGGGCGCGCGAAAGCGAGTCCCCCGACGTTCAATCCCGCGTCGGTCTGGCTTGTCTCGAATCAACGATTCTAAATACCCGTCTCGATCTCGCTTTTTCTCACGGACGTTCCTAACGTCCCTTTCGCACGATTCATCGTGGCGCGCGGAGCACACGAAACCAGGATTAATCCGATTTCCCTTTCGCGATAGAGAACGCTCTCGCGTCCTCATTGATCCCGCACCCTTCGCGCTCTCTCAGATATATACTATATCCGTGACCCTCACGACTCGCCCTTCCTACGATAGGTTAATTACAGTCCTTCCGAATATAAAGTCCGTGCTCACCGCGTTTCCAAAGATATAGAGTCATTTCACGACACTGCCCCCAAATTATGTAAATTTCTCACATCGCACCTTAATCAAAAAGCCAACTTTTGAAATACTTCTTCGCCTCGTCACGATTTTCTTTTATAACCATCTTTTTACAATATTTAGGTTAATCTGAATCAAATCTTTCATTTTTTTTCATAAAAAGTAAATTAAATAACACTTTTGATCAAAATTGAATGGCGAGTAAGATAAAAGTTTTCTTTCAATTCAGAACTTTATAGTTTTAACTTTCAAACGGTTATTATTGATGTGTTAACTACTCTGATTTGACAACCTTATATAAAATTAAATGGATTCCTTTATTTTATTTTTCATTATTTCCACAAAATTAATAAAATTATAAATTTACGAAATACTTTTAAATATTTTTACAATACTTAGCTTAAACTGAATCAAATCTTCAGTATTTTCTCATAAAAATTAAATTGTATAAGCTTTGTATAAACTTTTTTACAGTTTTAACTTTCAAACAGTTATTAATCTGTTAACTACTCTAATTTGGTGACCTTAAAATTAGAGAGAGTCTTCGTTCATCGTAAAATTAATAAAATTATCATGAAAGTTGCAAATGAAATCAACGCTAGACCACTTTGTTTATTTCGAGGCGAAAAATGACTAGGACAAGATTATTGGCATGGCAAACTGTCCCCGGACCGAGAGCAGAGTCTGCGAAGCGTTGTGGAAGCCACAATTCGCGATCTCGAGAGCGAGGACGCGCCCAGGGAGTTGTAGAACCGAGAAGAGAAACAGGGAGGGATGAAGGGAAGATGAAAAAAGGGGTTGCGGCGGGGAGGTGGTGAGCAGAGGGGTGGAAGAGATAGAGAGACAAGAGGAGCCTGGCAGGATCTCTGCAGAGTTTAAGCTCTCAACGGCCAAGGTTTGTCCAGGCCGAGCGCTATAATTGGACGAACAACATTCTGGCTGATCCTCTAGCAGCGAATCCTGCGGTGTATAACTCCTTCCGTGAAACTCGTCCCTCATCGCCTTCTTGACGATCTATAACCTCGTCTGGCTCTCAGCGACGAAACGTCAACTAAGAGACGCTAAAATCCTCGAAATAACCTAATACCCTCCCCCCCCTCCTCCTCCCGCAATGGAAAAAGTTAAAGGAAACTTTCGAAAAAACGTCCAACCTCCTTTATTGCATTTTTTGAAATAAAAACGAATGAAGGCGGTACGCGAAGAATGGAAACGTAAAAGGTGGAGTAAAATCGTCGTAAAAAAATTGGAGCTTCGGAAGGACGAAATTCTAGACGAAGATTGACAAACTGAATAAGTCATGTGTACATTCTGCGTCCTGGGGAGAGGGGGGGGTGGGTCTTTTTTGCACTGCACGGTACAAAAGGCGGGGGAGTAATGGCTCGCTCGGTAAAGTAGAAAAATGCACACGGATATGACGTATAGATAGGGTGAGACACACAGAAAGGGAGTACTCGGCGGGTGAGATGCAGTAAATCCACTTTACGTGCTTTCGCTAGCGATAGGCAAAAAGGGTCACGCTCCGGCGCATAAGTTACGACCACTCGAAAAATTCCTCGTCTCCTTCAATTCGCCTCCACCCTCTCGCTTTCTTACCTCATTCTCTCTTTCTCTCTCTCTCTCGTTCTCCCTCGGTCGCCCCCACCCCCGACAAGACGTTTTTCTCCATCGACCTTTAGCTTACGTTGCCGAATTTTTCAAGTGGCTCCATTTTCCATCTATACTGTCGTCCCTCGAGCAAAAAAGTCTCTCACCGAAAAATCATACGCGACGAGAGCACCTCGTCGTTCTTTAAGCAGTCATATATATTGCCCAAGATTTAAATCATATTATTCAAACATTCATCCCGCAAAAAATGGCGAAAAAAATCTTTCTTGTGCAAATTTTGGTCATTATATATAAATGAAAAATTGAATTGTTGAGAAAAATGGTGAAATAAATGATTAATGTACGAATTTTGTGGTTATTATAAATGAGAAACTGAGTTGTTAAGAAATTTAAGTTTAAATTTAGGCGTAACAAGAAATTTACGATGAAAATGTTTTATTTTGAAAACTGATTTTCCAATTGTGTGTATTTTTTTCTTATTATTTCATCGATAATGATTCTCGACATAAAGAAATTAACGTGTAATATAACTGATGTGTATTCAAAAGCTTGGTCTTGACTGAATGCAAAATCATCATTTAACATCTGTTGAGATACAATTCTCTTAAAAATTGCATTATGTCTCTGCACCAAGTAATAATCATGATATATTAATTTTTTTAAATTACAACTTTTAACACGAGCTTTTATATCAGAAATTAAATTTATATCTCAATTTTATAAAATTTTTCACACGTATATTCGTATGAAAATTAAGATCAGAGCAAATTTTCAGTAAAATCTATCTCTAGCCAATTTTGCGATAAATCTAAAATAAAAATCGATTCTTTGGTATACATATATAGAATCTTCGAGGGAAAAAAAGCGTCCACTCTCGTTTAATCCAAACGACGAATGGCCTCTGAGAAAAAATTCGTCAATTTGTGGAAGAGTAAATTTTTCTCGAGTGAAAATAGTTCCCCCGCCGTTTTTCTCTTCTTTTTTTTTGTATTAGCGTGTGTAGCGGAGAGTCGAGTAAAGCATCCTGTCTGATAGTTACTGCGATCGTTTGGCGAAGGCCCGAATGTCTCCTACGTGGCTCTTAAAGAATGTACGACACACTCGCCGGTAGCTCGGAGCGTTTTCCATGGACCCACACAGGCGCCGTTTCGCGCGTATCCGTGCACGTCGAGGTCCGTTGAATGGGCCACTGCGGGAAAAATACTTTACCACTGTCCTTACGAACCCTTGCAGATCGTCCTTTCGTCTCGGCTGCGAATGGCCTCCCAACGTGTTCCCGATACAAGAGAGCGCGCGCGCGCGCGTCCTCCCACCCTCTCTTTCCTTTACAACAGCCCAAGTGACGGCCATTTCTCATGGAATGGACGAACATAAAAAATAAAATAAAAGTAAACCCGCTTTATATCGCCCCGTGTACATTCCGCGGTGAGAATCTTCTTACGGCTCTCGTCGATCGTTCAATGACGGAAAAATAAATTTAACACCGACGAGGAAAATAATGCGGTTGCAACAAAAAAAAGAAGCGAGAAGAACACGAGAGCTTTTCCGAAGAAAATTTCTCATTGGTGTGTGGAAGGATGTGAGAAACGTTATCTTCCCTCTCCGCGTTTATTTTTATCTTCATCTTCGTCTTTTTTTTCAAAGAATTATGCGCGATAACGAGAAAAACGCTTTGGAAAAATTGCGTGTTCGGGGATCACGCGCGTCGAATAAAAATAGTCGGGGAGGGTGCACGCAACCGCCCCTTGTACGAGCGTTTAAAGCGTTCCGAGGGGGATGAAACGCAACGTTATTGTTGCTACAATGTCGGTACACACGTACGTTTTTGCTTCGGCAAAAGCACAGCGGAACCTCGCGTGATACCGGTGCGTGCGAGGGACTCGAGTCGGGATAAAAAAAAGGGGTTCGCTCCGCATACACATTCGACTCCGAATAATAACAATAACGATTACATATCCTCGTGTGTGCATTCTGCGTACGTCAAACTCTCGCTTATTTTATTCATAATGCTCGCGCGGAGCGAAAAAGTCGATATCGGGGGGGGGGGGGGAAACGCGAGGAAAAGGGCTCCGTGATCGCGCACGACGCTGTTTACCGGACTCTCGCACGCGAAGCATCGCTCTCTCGCGACATTTCTCCCTCAATATTTGATCTTTGACGAAAAAAGACGCCCGATGTTTGCACCGAGCACACGCGCGTCTTCTATCCGCTCGTCTCTCGTTCTTTTATATAAATAATAAAACACAAAGAATGTATTCAAAATGGGAAATGATAAAAAATTATTGAAAATTGTACATAATGTTAAGTAACTACTCCAAAACGTTGTGTAAAAATTTCATTATAATTAGGGAGCTTCTTATTAAGATATTAATTAGAAGCACGTGTTTGAAGTTACAATTTTGTATAATAAATATCTCAGTAATGAGCTTCATAATTTAAGTAAAATTTTGCACTGGTGTTTATATGGTGTTAAAAAAGCTTCATGTAATTTGTGCAATCGGGTCTTGACAAATTTTTACTCTTAAACGACTTCTAATCGGAGAAAAACATTGTCAAACTTTTGATTTTTTTGCTGTTCGAATAACTCGACAAACCTTAAATTTGGAAAATAGAGACAAAGTTCTTTCGTCTATTAATTCGTTTCTATTTTCTTCACGTTTTCAGGTTATCAAGGGAAATACGAATACTTACATCGAATCGATGCATCGCTTGTCGCCTCCGTTCTGGGCGAGCAAAGTTAGATTTCTTCCATACAGCGTTCATCCCCGGACGGTTTGCATGAGAGTCGAACTTTACGGCTGTTACTGGAATGGTGAGTAAAATAACGTAAGACTTTGGCGAAGAAAGTTGAGTGAATAGAATAAAAAGAGCAATTGGAAAAAAATGTATTTTTTCAAATACATCGAGGGTTATTTATGGTGCTTTCAACTATAGATGTTATTTCAAGAATGCAGAAGAAGAAGTCTGTCAAATAACACCTTATTTATCTTATCACACACAAATTTCGTATTTAGCTTTAAGATAAAGATTTACTTTATCAAATACTGTAGTTGTTTCATACATTTTTATAAGCATGCAATTTTATACGTAAGAAAACAAACTATGTAGTTAATTTTTTTTTTAGTTTTCGATTTAGTTTTACTATTGGGTGTCGCGACAGCATTTTTTTCATGGAAAAAAGATTTGTAAAACGCTGAAAATCAATTCTAATATCTAACATAAAAAGCAAATAGTACAAAATTTATCTTGAAAATAAATAATTTATAAATAGGTATAACATATTGAAATTAAATTGATTTAAAATATGAATATTTTGATGATATTTCGTTGCCAGACGGCGTCGTCTCGTACTCGATGCCGCAAGGCGACAAACGTGGCAAGGATTGGGAATTTTTCGACGCGACTTACGACGGACACTGGGAGTCCGAGCTGCGTCGAGGCCTCGGTCAGTTGACCGATGGCAAGATCGGGCCTGACAATTTCAAGACCAGCTATTACGACGGCGATCGGGGCCAGGGCTGGGTCGGATGGCGAAACGATACCAGGAATGGCCAACCCGTTGAAATTAAATTCGAGTTCGACACCATTCGAGAATTCTCAGCGGTTCATATCTACTGCAACAATCAATTCACCCACGACGTTCAAGTAAGTTCACTTAAAAAATACACAAATAAAAATAAATTTTTTAAAATAGGAAAACACAAAACCTGACAGCCAAATTTCTCATAAAAAGTTCAATCGTAAAGATTAATTCATCAGTTTTGTAACGAGACAAAAAAAATCGAAAATTATAAAAAGAAGTCTGATTATTAAGAAATATTGGATTGAAGAGATCATGCGCAAAGATAGGTTGAAAATTTTTAATTCGTGTAGGATTAAAAAAAAAGGGAATTGTCGCGAATCGAGTGTGGATTTAGCGCAGCCACACCCGAATTTCTGTATCATGAATAAAATATAAAGTCCTGACCGCGTTTTGTCCTACGGTGCTCCTTCTCTGCGAATGGCAAGAGAGCAGGGAAGAGAGACGAATGTCAATCGCGAGGAGAAGGCGTTGAAAGGAACCCTCGCGATTTTCTTCTGTCATGCGTCTCACCGTCGCTTCCTTCTTCGCTTTTTTCTTTCTTTCTCTCTCGCTCTTTTTCGCTGTCTCTCGATGCTTCTGCGAGTGCCATCTTCACGGAATCGCTTCCGCTTAGTTTGGCGGAGAGTGAGACTGTCGACGTCGGAATCGCGTTGTGAATACACAAGTGGAACCTGCGTTGTAACAGGTACAGAAAAGACGTGCACACTCCGACGATCAACAGGCTCAAAATTCTCTCTCTCTCTCTCTTTCTTTCCACCCACGCATTTGCATGTACGGGATTTCCGATTTAAATGCATCAAAGATTCCCATTTTTCCAAACCAAAAAAGAAAAAACGTACCTGCAATCTTCCTCAAAGATTTTCACTCCTTACGTTCAAAACAGACGAATTTTAATGAAATATTGATTACGCGTGCTTTTTCACTTTATAAAAGAGCTTTTGCAAAACTTTTGGTGATGTTTAAGCTTCATTTTCGATACAAATTGACACATTATTTTACAGGATTTTACAATTTTATCATTTTTTTCAAGATATGTATAATCGTGCAAAGATTACTAAGTATATTTTTAAATAATTATTTAACAATTTTATTGAAGGATTCACGAATAATATATACATAAATATAAAAATTATTCGTGTTTATTGCAAAAATATTGGAATAATCGTTAAAATGATTCTACAAAAATAATATAAAAACATAAAATTTATTTTTAACAATAATGTATCATAATCCATAAATCTCAGTTACATTCCTGGTAAAATTTGTCGTATCTAACGAACTGAAACATATAGAAATAATTTAATAAAGCAAGGAGCGACTGAAAGTGAGCCATTCACAAACTTGGGGAGTGTGCACCCGGAAAGTGAAAAAATTCGCTTCTTGTTACCCAGACGCATAACTTTTTATTACCTTCGCCCCTGGACTATCGAAACGTCATCGGGCACCGGGTTTGGCCGGAGCGCGTTTTTTCCCGAAGAAGTGTTACGTATTCGTTGGCTGATGGACTCGTCACTCGGCCCTCGCCGTTTCCTCCCATTCAATATTCGCGCGAAGACGATATCGGTAGGACGCCCGGCGAATTCCAATGGGGCCGCGCTCGCCGCATCGAGACGCCCGGCGGCCGATACGCGTCGCCGGGGCTCGTTCTATATTTCATCCCGTCGTTGCGCCGTCGAGAATCCGGATCTCGTGAATTTAACAACAAAAGTGAGGGAAAAAAAAGACCGCAAAGAAAAAAAAGGAAGAAAAAAAAAGAAGCGCGTCAAATAAGAGAGAGAGAGAGAGAGAGTCCCTAAGTGACGTCAAATTCGACGGAAATGCCAATCGATGGGCAAACAGGGCGAAAAAAAAACGATGATAAATTTCTCGTACGCGTTGACATCTCTCTGGCAGAGACACATGGAGTCGGCGCGGGGGGGTTGAACATGGCCAATGTCCGTGAAGGACATCGAAAGCCGGGCATATATGGAGGAGAGCCACTTAAATTGGCATGCCGTATATATATAATATGCGCGCTGAAAGCCCGTGCAGCAGCTTTATGTACGCGAATGCCCTATGAAAATGTACATAACGGGCCTGTCACGTCGATACTCACCCACACACCGCGTATTATACGAGCGATACACACCCCGCCGAGGGGAAATAATAACTGGCGAGAGCACATTCGTGCAAAATTCCACGTGTGTGCCAGAAGCTGTTCCTCTGTATTCCCTCCGAAGCGGGGAGCAGACAGCCCGGAGCGCTCGCTAGTCGAACATATACGCGAGGAATCGGACAGAGAGAGAAATTATCGAGAAAGAGACGGAGAGAAATCGAACTCTCGTATCACCGCTAAAACTATATTTCAATGTAAATTTGTGTACGTCTGATGTCTCGGAGGTAAAAGGGCGTATTTCGTGTCTATATATGTGTACGTACGGGGGCGTATTATTGCGAGCTGACCGGTTTGACCGGAAGAGCCGGAAATTATAGCCAGGAATGGAATTACGAGGGATTGTCCGGGCGTGCGAATTTTGAGCGTTGTGCTGTATGGTCGAGAAGCGTTTCGTGGCTGTCGTTTCGAACGAAGAAAACACACTGCGGCGCGCTTAATAATTCGATCGTTTTCGGCCCCCAGCGTCTCTCTCTCCCGTTTTATTTCCATCCACGATTATTTCGTTCGCCCTCTCTCGTCATCACCCCCTCTCCTTTTTTTCTTCATTCCCTTACGTATTATTCGGGCACACGAAAAGCGATGGAAATATTTTCATTGAAATTCCTCGTGTGTCAATAGACCTCCGGGTGACCCGATTGCCTGTTAATAATCCATAAATCGAATCAATCCTGCCGACGGATCGCTCCGGGACACGTGAGAATTTTGCTCCGCTCCCGTTACTGCAGCGTTTCGTTTCGACAAAAATCGGAAAATCGTGGATGAGCCCCGTGCCGAATTCCCTCGTTCTTTTTTTTCCAGGGACAATCGAGAATCGTCGATACACGTTATCGGACATGCCGGGACGACAAGGGAATCGATAGAAACTTTTTGTCTCTCTTTTTCTAAGGAGTTTATTTACGGGACTGTATTTTCGACGTCGACCGACTTTCGAGACAATCGAACAACCGCAACTGTCCGTATCACTGCAAGATATTCCCGGCGATATCCGCGAGAGCGCCGGGATTTCTCCTCTCTCTCTCTCTCTCGTTCCGGGTTTGACCGTAAACGAACGAAATCGCTCGGCAAAATGCATCCGTCGATGCACCGGAATATCCGTGTTGGCACGAGAAACTCCCTTCTTCAGATTTCATATCGCAAAACCGCGCGCTCCATATCTCTGTTTCGGACAGCTGTTTGGCGGATCGGTAACGAAACAGTTTCCAAAATAGTTGGCTCGTGTAATCGAGATCGTTCCGTGTGTTGCGCGCGAATTCGCGCGTATACGGCCTCTCCTCGACGGAGAGTGCTCCGAATATGCTCTGCTGTCGCTGATGCCGGAAACTCCCCATCGCGAATAATTTTCACGGTAAACTCGCGAATTCCCATCCTCCCCCTTTTATCTCTCTCTCTCTCTCTCTCTCTCTCTCTCTCTCTCTCTCGCATTATTAATTCGAGAACGGGAGAAAGATACTCGAGTACCCTTGACGAATTTCTACGCGACGCGGGACACGCGCCGAAAGCGAGAACTCCTCGCCGAGTCTCGTCAAAGACTAATTATCGCTGATATGACGTTGGAATAAGGAGATTATATAAATCAAAACTCGAATCAGACGGCAGAAGCGACGGAATTTTCGTCCTCGGGAGAAATTCGCAAGACGACTAATTATGTTTCCAAACTTTTGTTTTGACATCTTCTCCGGAAATATTTGTCCCAACGAATTTTCGTTCTTTATATAAGTTAGAGATGTATATGACTAAAAATTGAACAATATACGTCAAGTTTCATTATTTCGCTTCTGAAAGTAGAAAACAATCAATTGCTCGGACAAAAGATTTAGATGATCAAACTTTTTTATCCCATTCGCATAAAAAGTAATCTTTATGCAATCGAGAATAATTCACTGAAGACGAATCATATTGAAAAATTTTTGTATACATGGAAAATATAAAATTTCAATATTTTGCTTCTGAAGTAGAAAACGATCAATTGCTCAGACAAAAGATTGGAGATTATCAAACTTTTTCTATTTCTTTCTTGCAAAAGATAATTTTATTTTAATTTTAAATGATACTGAAAAAAAAATTTCTTTCGAGAAACGTTGATCCATCAAAAATTGAGATAACGAATTTAGTATCCTTGAAATATAAACGAAATAAAAGAATGAAAATATAAAATTTTGTTATCGTATTGAAATAGAGAGGAAAATCAATCGTTGAGACGCGGAGTGAAGGATTCGCACGTTTTCACCGACGGGAATCGTATAGTCGGGGGAGATTCTCTGTTTAATCGGCCGTCTCGACGGTGCATCGTTGGCGCACTTTGAGAATCAAACCGCGCTTCTTTTCACATATATTTCGACGGGCGAGCGCATATTTTCACGATATTGTGCGAGTACGCGTGCATTTAAATATAAAAGCTCTCGTCGCATAAAAGCGCGAACGAATAATCCGGCGTCTTTCAGCGAGGCAGAGCGAGTAACGCGAGACGATGCGTGCGTTGTGCACGAAAAAAATAAAAAAAGAAGGATATAAATGTGAAAGAGGAAAGGAAGAGTTGCCCGCAAGGCCCGCGCGAAAAAAAGTGAGTGAAAAATAGACTCGAGTGCAGTGCGGTATCAAAAGAAATCCACGGGCGAACGTAGTATCCTCCGGGATGAAAACGTGCTCCATGGAGAAGCTAATACGGAGCAGGGAACGAGGGCGAAAAAGAGACTGCCAGACTTCGGATAACACCCGGAACAGATTTATAACCGGATCACATACTCCATCGAACTTTAGAGGCATATTAAACTTTTTTCTCTCTTCTCGTCGTCGTCGTCGTCGTCGTCGTACTCGTGCGGCGATTCTTACCTCTTTCCTCAAATGACAGTTCTCACGAAGGAAACTCCTAAATTTTACCACGAAGAAAAAAGATTTTCACAAATCGAACTGTCGCTTCGAACGGATAGAACTGCAAATAATACCGTGTATATATGTGGAATATGGCTTTTTATTTTTTTATCTCTTTTTTGTTCAGGGAAACTGAAATTTCGAACGAGAACTTTTCGAAGCTCTCATGAGAATGTTAATTATTATTTTGGACCCAGCTCAACAATACAATAAATTGATTTTAAAATTAGCTTTTTTAGCTTTATTTATATTGAGTTATTTGCATAACATTTTAATAAATATCTTTTCCATACTCTACAGAAAATTTTCGAATTATTAGATTCTTTTGAATTGAGATTTTTTTAAATTTTCAATATGACAAAATTGGATATCAAATTGTGATCAATATCAATCAAGAATAAATCTCAATCAAACAAAAAATATAACATTTTTGAAACGTCTATCACAAAATATTGATCAATCGAATTAAACGAAACTACAAAATTACAAATAATTGAGCCTAATTTAATCAATTTATAAATTATCTTGTTTTGCTCAGGTTTTCTCCCAGATCGACATTTTGTTCAGTATCGGTGGAAAATATTACACCGGTGATCCGATAACGTTCAATTACATGGAGGACAAGATTTTTGAGACTTCGAGAAACGTGACGATAAAGCTGCATCACAGAGTTGGAAAATTCGTCAAGCTCCGACTCCACTTCGCTCTGCGATGGATCATGATCAGCGAGATCACATTCGACTCCGGTGAGTGCATTTTTATTTCTCTCCAAAAAATTATGAAAAAAAAAACTTATTGAAAAATGTTGAAGCTTCGCAAAAAATGTATAAATCAACTTTGATTGGCTCCATCTGTCAATTGCAAAGTCACTCGGTTATTTCAGCGTCCATATCGTTATTTTAT
The DNA here is from genome assembly GCA_030522545.1 of Cremastinae sp. A BG-2022a. Classification (NCBI taxonomy): domain Eukaryota; kingdom Metazoa; phylum Arthropoda; class Insecta; order Hymenoptera; family Ichneumonidae; species Cremastinae sp. A BG-2022a. Next base: position 40,463 of record JAPYYW010000718.1, read on the forward strand.
TTCACTTTTTTTGTTGCACGGAGTCTGAAATCTCCACTTCGTTTCCAGACCATGCGAAAGAACGAATAAGCTACATAACCAGCCGCGAAAAAAATCCTTCCTCTTTCTCCCGCACGCGTTCGCTCGCAATCCCGAACGTACGTCAATCACGAAAAAAATGAAGCTCCCAGCTGCTGCGGAGGGTTAAATTGATACACCGTATAATTGACAATGGCTTATCGAGGATCTGTCAGGCTCGAATGATTTGAATTGAACCGATGTGTACTCCATTTGCCGAGAATTTGCGAACCTTTTACTCACCTTTTTTTTCCAAAATAATATTCACGCTCGCGATAATTTCATCTCCTCGCCGCTTTATCGGAACTTTTCTCACGAGGATATCGCGGAAAGAGGATGAAAAAAAAATCCACCTAACACTGAATTCAAGTTCGCAAAAAGGCGCGCGATTATCCGTCAGCTGGAAAATCAGATTTTAAAAACGTCGAGATTGAAAAATAAAATCAAGGGGCGGGGGGACTATATGTTTATTCAATAAAATCGTAAAAATTTCTATTAAGAATTTTTCCGGGATACGGACAGAGCGAGAAATAAAATGAGAATTCATATGAATAAATATGGTTGCATGAATAGTATAACAGCTCCGGGGATGCTCCGGCCGTGAAATGAACTTCGCGAATCTTTATACGCGCCGCGAGAGAACTGCTCCGAGTTTGCCGAATAAAATTTTTCTCCCTCATTTTTTCTCTCGCTCTTCTTCTTCTTCTTCTTCTTCTTCTTCTCCGCCCGCGATAACTGTCGTACGGGAATCGTCGGAATGTTCAAAGTGTTTTCCATCCGCCCCTCACGTCAATTCAATTCTCTCTCCGGTAGCCGCAAAGTAAGCGACGAATATACCGTAAAATAAATCAGGGAGGAAGTATCAAAGAGGTTTATGAACAGACACCGTGGAGCGAAGATCAAAAAAATTCAGCAAACTTTCGGCGCGGTTAATCGAGTTGACTCTTGTATTAAAAAAAAGTGCAAGCGCTTCGCGACCCACGGTACGAGCTTTTTAATTTCATAGAAAGTCAAATTTAATATCGCTTTCAACGTAAATAAATCGATTAATTAAAAAAATTTTTTAATTTTAAAATTATATGTTAAAAATTTGTTTAAAGTTTCTTAATCATTTTAGTTTATTTCATTTTAGATTATAATTACATTCTTACGATGAAGTTGGTGAAGTAAAAGCGATATTGAAGTAAATTTTAAAAAAAATTTAATTAAGATAGGATGACATAGGTATATTGGAAATGAAATTTTTAAAATCATTTAACGTAATACTCGTTAGCATATCGCTGCGTAAAATAATTACAGATCGTCCGGGAGGCTTCAGATAAAATTACAAAATGATATCCATGCCCCTGTCGCTGTCATATCACGTCACCCCTGGACAAAAGCGAATAAAGACATTGAGATTCTAAACGAGTAGTCTCGGACCGCAAGAGCTTTTAATTGGATTCACGTTACCATGGTAGATCAACGAATAAAAATTCTTTTATTGTTTCTTTTCGTCGCTGCTGATGAAAAGAAACATGAAAAATTTTTTTCCCAATTGTACCAGTTTAAAAAAAAATGTTTAATTTTTGCTCGCGTAATCGTATCACGAAAAAAGGAGGGAGAAATATTTGGAATGTGTAGAAAAATCTTTTCAAAAATTATATCCTTTCATGTCGTGCAAAAAATATTATATTACCAAAATTCATCAAATTTTATTTTTCTTCTACTAAATGGCTGTATATCTAATTAGATTTATTGTTAGTCTTTAAAGTATTAAAATACCGTAATTATAAAATCATGTTTTATGCTTTTTTTTCATTTATATGCTTTCGTATTTTGTGACAAAAAATAATACTACCGCAATGCATTAAATTATTTTTTATTGCATTTTAGATTCCTTTGTTATTCATTGAAGTGTCGAAACATTTGTATACAAAAGATTTTCCAAAATTTTACCTTGATAATATGAAAAAAAAAAAAAATCTTGAAGTCTCGCTCGGGTCGTATAACACGAACAAAGGGAGGAAGTTTGGAAACGAGGAGGAAAATCTGTCGGGCAGCGTGCCTTTTGACAGGCTCAGAGGCAGAGAAGAATCGCTTCGTCTTTCCGATACGCCCCCGCGATTTGCTCGACTTCTCGTTAATAACCGAGATAGCGAAATAATGCGCCGCGTGCCAAAGTTCCTTTCAGACAAAAAGCGCGCGAGAGGGAAAGATGAAAAAGAGAGGCGGCGTGCCCGGATAGAATAAGCTCCCCGGCTCCTTTCTCTTTCGCTCTTCGGCCGGTTAGTTTCGCGAAACAGCCGGCATTCAGGTCCTTTCCCCTTTATTCCGGGGCCAGACGTAATTGGACAGGGAAATACGAGACCACGAGGCAAAGACTAATGACGTATATGCCCGTACAAAAATAAACAAACCCCCGCGCCCATGAAAACAAAAATAAAAACAAGTAACCGAACGCATATACACGCAGAGACCATCGTTGAACAAAATTCGGAAGCTCCAAGACAGAGCTTTTTTGCCATTTGTGTTTCTTCTTTTTTTTTTCAACCCTTTTTTTCTCCTTTTCTGTCTTGTACATTTTTCGCTGGATCTCCGCCTCTCCGGTTACCGCCTTGTACACTCGACGTCCCACGGCCTGTCGTAAAAATGATTCAGTGCGATCGCGATGGAAAGCATTGTGGAAGAAGCCAGAGAGAAAAGGAAAGAGAAAGAAAAAAGAGAGGGATAAAAATGTGTACGAAATTCTCGGCCTCGTTCCAGCGAGCCCGAAATATTGTCCCTTACAGCCTAATGTATCGTTTATCTCCGAAGGGTGAAAAGCTCTCCGCGGTATCGAACTTTTCGGTAGAGAAATAAGGAATGGGGGAATGAGGCTATTTCGACACAAAGGCTAAAAAAGGAGGCTATCTCGTAAATAAGAAATCGTAATTTCTCACTCGATACTCGTCGACGATTAATATTTTTCCTCTCGGATCGGACGAGCGGAGGATAAACGATTCTTTTTTTTTTCTACGTAGCTGCGAACTGAGCGATGAACGCCGGGTTATAATGTCGCGTAAACGCTGACACGTCGAGCTCTACGATCATTTGTCTCGTGAAGATGAGTTATCCGGCAACTCGCTCGTACACAATAAAACAATGCGAGAACGAACGGTACATTTTTCTGGATCTACGAAAACGATGTCTGAAACTCACTAACAAAACTTGGAGCGATTATTTATGCGAGTAAAATATACTTTATTTAAATTTTATATCACCAAGATGTCATCAAAATTTTTTTATTTTTGAGTGAAATTCACTAAAATTTTGTTTTTTAGTAAAATAAGAAATCTTACTGAGGAGAGATTAAAGGGTAAAAATTAAAATGTCATTAAAATCTGTCGTTTTTTAAATAGAATTCATTGTAATAAAAACATTTTTTTTATATTTAAAAATTCGATAAGAAGATTGAATGCTAACAAAAATGATCAAAATGAAGATAAAATCTGGAATTTTTTAGTAAAGCTCGTTGAAAAAAAAACGAAGAGGAGAATGAAAGATAAAAAATGTTTTTTTTTGGAATTTTTGCATTACCAAAATGTCATTAAAATCTGTCAATTTTTAAGAGTTTAAATGTCCTTAAAGAGATATATCCTCTCGGCTCTTGTCACTCTCACTCGGAAGTCCGCGAAATGTAATCTGCGGAGTCCTCTCGAAGAGTTAAATAAAAAAAATCGGGAGAAAAGTAAAAGTGCGAGAGAGACAGAGAGAGAGAGAGAGAGAGAGAGAGAGAGAGAGAGAGAGAGAGAGAGAGAGAGAGAGAGAGAGAGAGAAAACGCGAGACGGGCATCGGCATAAAGCAGCGTCGAGAGAAAGAGAGCAAGATAGTTGGATAGATAAAGAGAGAGAGAGAGCGAGTCTTACGGATATACGCGGGGACGTGGCTTTTGATTAAGCTTGGGAAAAAGGGAGGGCGGCAAAGGAGATCGAGCGAGAGAAAGAAAGAAAGAAAGAAAGAGTAAAAAAGAGGAAGAAGGCGGGGGATGGAAAGAGAGGGGAGGGGGCCAAGTGTTCGGTGCAAACGAAGTTCACGGTACATTTCCATTTCGAGCGGTAAATCAAAGAGCTTAAAATTGGCAACTCGAGGGAAAAGGGAGAATGGGGGCGACGGGCAGGGGAAGAATGGCGAAGGTAAGAGAGCGAGCAGGAGAGAAAACGAACGGGAAGCGAACGACGAAAACGCCCGGGCTCGTCGCGGTCCCGAGATCAAGGAGTACATTAGTTGCATTTGACGTTGAGCGTCAGCTGCGGCTGCACGTGCGACGGAAAAGAGAGAAAAGAGAGACGCGATCGTCGTTCCTGCCACTCGGTGACACGAGTTTAACGGGGAAAAAAACGAATGAGACGAAGAAGAGGAGAAAACGAAGAGGGCTCGCAAGCCGGAGGAGGAGCGACGAGAGCGCGAAAAGTACGAGACGTCGACGGTGTGTGTCTCGTGAGCGAGCATTCGGATCGGAGTTCCGGTAAACGCGAAACGACTCTACCCAGGATAAAGGAAAATGTTTCGTGAAATAAATAACACCGAGGAGGAAAGTCCCTCTTGTCAAACACGAATTTTAAAAAAAGAGAGCTAAATATTATACTTAATGAATACGCGCGAACGAAACTATAATTTATCCGATAATTCTCGCTCTGATCTTTCGAGACCACACCGGGAACATTTTCGGTAGTGACGGAATAATCGCTTTTCACGAAAATACTTTTACAAATTTTGTTTGTTTGTTTTTTTTTTTCGATTCTTCAAAGTTTTTTGTTTGACGTCGACGCTCAGCGTGCACGATATTTTTCGCGTACGACATTTTTCACGAAGCTTTTTCTGCAGTGACGAAATAATTGCTCGCAATTTACTGAAAATCCTTTTAGAATTTCTTTTTGTTCGATTCTCTATATGGTTCATTCGCCTCTCCGTGCAACGTCGACGTTCAACGCCAACGTCATTTTTCATTCAGGATATTTTTCATGAAGCATTTTTTTAATTAACGAAATAATTGCTCTTAATTCGTTTAAAATAATTGTAGTTTTTTTTCCAAATTTTTCAAGATTCGTACGCTTTTGTTCAACGTCGACGTTTAAATACGACATTTTTCATATATGATATTTTTCATAAAGCATTTTTGTGATTAACGAAAATCCTTACAGATTTTTTTTCAATTTTCCATGATTCATACGACGTGTATATTTTTCACGAAGCGAGATTCGTATGCTTTTGCTCAACGTCGACGTTTTAAATACGATATTTTTGATATAAACCATTTTTTTGATTAATGAAAATTCTTACAGATTTTTTTTCAATTTTCCAAGATTCGTACAACGTGTATATTTTTCACGAAACGATGAGATTTGTATGCTTTTGCTCAGCGTCGATGTTTTAAATACGATATTTTTCATGAAGCATTTTTATGATTAACGAAATAATTACTCTAAATTCGTTGAAAAAATTTGCAGATTTTTTTTTCAATTTTCCAAGATTCGTACGTCTCTGTTCGAAGTAAACGTTCGACGCGTATGATATTTTTCACGTGCTGTATTTTTCACGAAGCGAGAGAGCTTGATCCGTCGCGAAAAACTCGTCAACTTTTTTCCTCCCCTCGCGCTGCGCTCTCGCTTTCTTTCGTTCTCGCTCCGTCTGAAAGCGAGCCCCGTCTCCCGCGTCATGTTTTTTCTCCCCCTTCCGTACTTTTTGTATTCTTTAACACACAGGATGGATAAAACCCCGGATATTACAATGGAGTAGAAAAATCCGATATCCCCCGAAAAACTCTCGGAATTTCGATATCTGACAGAAAACTCCGAGCGCGCTCACTTCTCGCCTCTTTTATCGATATTACGCATCAAACTGCACTCGAACTCCGGTAACATCGGGAATATGATTTTTTACTTGTTTTAACATACTTCGAGCGCGTTTGTAAGAGTCCTGGGGGGGAAAAAAAACGAAGGAAATCGACGTCGCCGAAACTGCAAGCGAAAGCGAGGGGAAAAAAGCTCACGGGTATTTTTCCTCCTCATTTTTTTCCACAAGCTCGTGACATTTTTAATTTATTTTCCGAATAACCTCTGGCTGGTCCTCCGATCTTCGTGAGCTTTATCGCGAATGTTTGATACACAAATGAGTGCACACCGGGTGAAGGTTATGCGCTTATATTTCGGGTTTACCCGCAGCGTGGAAAGAATGTTTAATATCAGATTTCATATGAGGAAAGTCTGGGACGCGTTGCTCAGTCGTGACGTCGCCGGGATCACGGAAACGAGGCATAAAGGGATAAAAAGTGAAGAAGCCGTGCCAGGGAAAAGGGTTGGACGTATAAAAGCCGATATCAAACACCGGGGACCGAAAAGCTTTGTTTCTCAGCGAGATAATCCTGTCGGGAATTCACCAGGGCCGCATACCTGCTCGTCCCGTACGTGCAAAAAGCTCGTCGTCGTACGCAGCGACGCTCGCTTGTCTCGGTTCATCCCTCCGGAGTCAGAACTGCTAGCTTCTTCGCCCTCCGTCTGTCTCATCCTGACTCTATCTCCTTCCATACCCTTTTTGTCCCCAAACCCCCTTTCCTCCTCTACGCACACTCGTTGCACAAATAATTATACTTTTATCCTCCTAATTCAACGAAATATTCAAAGATATTCATCAGTTTATCAAAGTATATGGTGTTCTGGGTTCAAACACATTTATTTACAAATCTTCTCATTTTTTACCTGAAATTAAACCTGATATTAGGAACCGCAAAAATTTCCTGTTATTCAACTACTAAATTTTACACTTTCATAATATTTTTATTTAACGAGCAGCAACGCGGCCGCTGCACGGCCGCTTTTTCCGTTTCAACAAGTTTGAATTGATGTTTTACAATTATATTCTAAGCGTATACTTCATACAATTTCGTATAATGCGCTCTATAAATTGATTATGAGTTTCATATCTTTTTTTAAACAGAATATTTGATGGCAAAATTTCTTGCAGATAACAAAAATATTACTTATACGGGGCGCAATCCAAGAATTCATATTGAAAAATTGATAAAACTAA
>JAPYYW010000719.1:0-43072 GCA_030522545.1 Cremastinae sp. A BG-2022a
ATTTTTGTTATCTGCAAGAAATTTTGCCATCAAATATTCTGTTTTAAAAAATACATGAAACTCATAATCAATTTATATAGTTCATTAAACGAAATTGTATGAAGTATACGCTTAGAATAATTGTAAAACATCAATTCAAACACGTTGAAACGGAAAAAGCGGCCGCGCAGCGGCCGCATTGCTGCTCGTAAAAGTAAAAATCACACATTTTCTACAATAAGCAACGAAAAATTGAAAATTATGGAAATCATTTGAAAACTTTACATGCTATGTATTAACACGAATATAGAAATACTTATTTGTACAAAAATTTACTTGAAGATGCGAGTTTTCCATTGACATCAACATATTTTATATATACTATTTTATGTATGTGCTAATTAATCGTATATAGTAAAATTTCGTAAAATAAGGAGAGATACAATATTTTTGAATGGGATTCTAGGGATTGAACAAAAAAAAACAAAACATTCTTAAAAAACACACACGAGAGATGAAATATATTTGAATGTTTTTTTGAAGATTTGTGAATTAATAAAATGGTTTTTCTTTTGATTCTTGGTTTATGCTTTTGTTTTTCTAGCCCCTCGTAAAGTCGTGAGATTACGGTTACACGGTGAGGAAGAGTCTGTCTTTTGACCCGGTAAGAGCAGGTAGGTCGTCGCTGTAAAATCAGGGAGAAAGAGGAAGCGTTAGAATGTTTTCGGAGAGCGGCCGCGTTCTTTTTCAATCGGTCGCCTCGCGGGGCGCCGGCGTCTCGGCGCGTTTGCACCTGCGACCACGTGACCCGAGACACTCTTCGTCACCTTTTCCTTTCACGAGGGAGGCAAGCGCCTCTCCCGTAGTCCAACTTTCTGTGCGTGAGTCCCGAATCATTCATAAAACCACTTTTCCCACGAGAGCCACACGCACGAAAAAAATGAAACGAAAACATTCGGGCCCCCGGAGCATATTATAATGAATCCCGGGGAATTCTTCATGTCCGAGTACCACGAAATCTGATTCATTCATGAAACAAATTTCGTATAGGACCATTCGGAAGACGTTGAGATTCCGAATAATTATCGCCGTCGCAGACAATCTCGAGGATCTCATTTTATTTTATTTTTTCATTCAATAAATGAGCGAGTCGGACCGTTCCGGGGCGGAGAGAAAAATCGTGTATTTCCGAAAAGGGACAAAAGCGCCTGGTGAACGGTCGAAAGTTAATTTTCACGATCGCAAGAGTGAGAGAGAGAGAGAGAGAGAGGGGTGGGCGATCGAGCAAATTGACACCATTTAGATTGCGTTGAGTTCAATTAGGCGAGCTGGACGTGCAGCCCGAGCACGAGCCCCGGCGATCTTTTGCCAGCTCGGAAGAGCTAAGAAAACGAACGGATAAGCCCCCCACATCAGAGCTCAACAGTTCTTGTAGTATAAGAACGTGGTAGACATTCCATTCCTTTCCCTGGACTCGCCTCTCTCTTTCTCTCTCTCTCTCTCTCCCTCGCTATCGCTTCCTTCCTCTCTTTTTTTTCTCTCGCGATCTCCCTCCGCGTACGTCCACACCTGATAACTATCATCGTGGCGGGAGGGTTGCGGCGGAAGAAAAAAAAGCGCGAGAGATTAAAAAGTGCATTCCCGGTATCCGGGAAGACTCGTAATCAGGCGACTGCTCCACCGATTTCGATAATAATCGTCTCGTTTTATTTATTAATCGCATTCGCGCGATTTTTTTTTTGGTTCTTGTGCCCATTCTCCCTTTTCTTATTTTTGTTTTTTGGTTTCAGAATTTTAACGGCGTGTCAAAAATTTCGTTGCGCTTCTTCGATGACAGACGGTGAAAAGGGTGAAAAATGGGACGAAAAAGCACACTGACATTCGAGGCACGTGCTGCAATCGTTACGAGCGAATACGTAATGCGAGCGCGTCCCCGGACCAAATTTTTCATTCGAATTTCAAATCGTGCCCGACTGAAATAAAAGTGTAGCGAAAAGTTATATACGAGCGGGGAGAATACCTGGATTGTGCGCGCTTTATAATAATTCAGGACTAAAAAGGATTCGCCGAGTGGACGGAGCGAACGCGCTTCGGGATTCATCTCGTTCCTTCCAATTTTATATACAGCGTGTCCTGGAAAGGATATACCAAAAGTCACTCCCATCAATTTCAACATTTTTCATCAATCATCTTCACATTTTCCTCTCTGTCAAAAAATTGCACTCGACCCTTAATGTTTCAAATCTAAAAAATATCTTGTATCACAATTTTTTTATTGTCGAATTATTTTTATTTTTCAACAGTAATCAAAACTTTCACAACTATATAGTATAATTTCACAAATGCTTTATTTTTTTTTAATTTTTGTTCTTTTTTACTCTTCATCGTCGTATTAGTCCCATACCTTTATATTGAATTTTATTAATTGAAATTACATGAATACCTGTAAAAATGTGTTAAACTCAATTAACAGCTGAAAAATAAAAAAAAACTATTGATAAGTAAAATTGAATAAAATCGTTGTAAAATAATTGTCAATCGTCGGGAGACACCCAGTATCGGAGTTCGGCTTATGGTATCTCTCATATGCCCGCGCGAAAGAATAGATATGACGTATTCATGAGGATAGCGCGGGTTCGTCAAGCAGATGGCCGAGCGATAGCGGCGCTTGGTTAAATCCCCTTCGTACAAGCCGAAGAAAAACACGAAATAGTTGTGAGTGCTCCGGAGGAATCGTCTCGGAGATTTCTCTCTTCCTTTTTCCTGCTCGATACGAGAGGCGAGACTTGGACCTGTTTTCTATCACCTTTCTTCGAGATCCACTCCCGCGCCGCGACAACGCCGATGATATTCACTCCTTTTTTCCCCTCTCTCGCCTCTCATTTTTACTTTTTTATTGTTATTTTTTTTTATTTTAAAAACCTCATCGTTTTCTCACTCTCGCGTTCCTCTCGCTTCGCTCGTTCTCACCCTCCCGAGTTCTCTCCTCATATACCTGCCTCGGCGACAATAAAATCTGATTCGACGTCGATTTATCTCGGGCCATTCCGATATTTCAAGGTGGGCGCGACATTTTTTTTTCCTTCCCCCGTTTTCCTTCTCCCGATGCACTCGTCGGCTCTCCTACGTCTCCGCCTTTTATTCGTATATCTCACAATCAGTTTCTTTATTTTTCATCTTTATTTTCTTCTCATCCAGACGAAATTGGACAATCGAGGATCATCTTCCAATTTTTTCCTTTGTTTCATCGTCCGTATTATGTGTATTTTGCGTTTTTTTTAATTCTCAGAGTATAGTAGATTGCTGATGAGCTTTTATTTATTTATTTACTTTTTAATTCGTAATTTTCGAGACTCGCACGCAAGAGGAAGGGAAAGCCCATTGAAGGAAAGCTCGACGATTCGCTTTTGATCTTTCCTGAGAGTGAAATGTTCAATCTGCTGCATTCGCTCCTTTTTATTCACTCTAACGTGGATGAGTTACGAAATACGTCTCATATTCGTTCCAGACATCTGGCACTCCACGAAGATTATTTTTCAAGATTAACTCTTCGGAAAATGGCAATGGACTTTTCACGAATTCAAAAGATCAACTGCAATCGACAACTTTTTTCATTGACATTTTTAAAAATTAACTTTTATTTATAGATATACTATATATTTTTTTTTAATTTTTTAAAAACTGTCAATATTTATTTCGAGTAGAAAATTATATGCTTTTTGCTCCATTTTTTTCATTACATAAATATCTGACACCAGAAGGTGGAATATCGTGCTCTCGAGCAAAATCGAAGTCTCAGGCTTTACTGCTTTTACACCTGTATTCGTATATATGGCAATTTCCACCTACGTATAAGGGGAGACCGGTGCAAGTCGTTTTCTGTCTCTCTTTCGTGTCTCAACTGTTTCTCCAGTCAGAATCAGGCCGTCGGTCGAGATCGTCATATCCTGCAAGACCAATACCGAAGATCATAAGTGACTGCAGGCACTTATGATCGGCCATGGCCTCACGCGGAACATTCAAGAGAAAAACAGAATATGAGATAAAATGAGCGGCGAAGCTTCAATTATGATCAAACGTTTTATTTTTTCGACTTTCCTTTCCTATTTCTGTTATTCATTCTCTTTTATGTATCGTGTACGACACGTCTTCGCCATATTAGGAAAAATGTATGGCGTAACAACGGTTCATACTATTTTCTGTTTTTAGGAAGAGCATTTAAAAAAAACGACAGTCGAAAAAGTATTGAAAAAAAATCATTTTTTCGATTTAACCATTTTATGCTTTGTGAGTTTCTAAAATATTTCTACTTTTTATTTAATATTTTATTCAATATAGAAACATGTGAGAAATAGATTCACTTTATCTATATATATAGCTAAGGGGTTTTCATACTGTATGTTTATTTAAAAAATGTTCGAACAAAAAAATTTGCCTTCAATTCACATCTAAACTATTGTCTCATATTTTAGCGAACAAAAACTCATGTTTCGTGTTAAATTTAGACAATATTTCTAGTAAATACATACTTGGACATTTAAATATATAGGATGTCTTAATATAATAATAATAGTTGGACAGAAAATCGACACTGTCTCTGAGGTTGAGCGAGTTTGTTCCAATGAATTAACGTTATGAAAAATAAACCTCTTTGTATACGAAAAATCCATACGATTTTATTGAGAAAAAAATATCCATACGATTTTATTGAGAAAAAAATAATTAAAATATTAAAAATAATATACTAAAAATTGTCCAACTATTGGATCATGTGCATCTATTTTGGAACGATTACCTTTATCATAAAACAAAAGCATTATTTTTAAGGAGAAAAATAAGTTGAATTAAATAATGTTCTATTAGATTTAAAAATAATAAAATAGACTTAAAAACAAAAATAGAAACGCTGGGAAAGACGTCAGAGTTGCGTGTACACACGATATGCATTTATTATGCAGGGTGGATTCGCGACTTGGGAATAACGTATATTTTCAAGAGAGCGGAAATCTTTCAAAGGATCTTCGAATGCGGGGACCAGGGAGTATCATTCTCCGTCCTCCCTCTCTTCCTCCCTCTTCCTTCTCCAGGCTAATGAGAATTCATGCGCTCGAAACTCAGAACTCGAAGATCCGAGACATTGAATTCTACGAGAACGCACACCGCACTCGCATCAATCAATGCAAACTTCGATCGGATGAGATTATCTATTAAAATGATACTCGATCCTCCCACAATGAAAATAAAAAACCTTACAGGAGAATAATGCCTTTTTTTAAATTAACAGATAAAGAAATATTTAAAATGAAGCAATAAAAAAAGCAAGTTCTTAGATCAACAATTTGCGCGCGAGAGAGCTAGTCGTCGATAAATAAGCTGGCGCGCGGAGATTGAATTATTTAATGGCCGATTATAATGCAACGTGTATGAGCGTCCTTGCAGCAAAAATGCATTAACTCATCGAGGAGGAACAATATATCGAGGGTGCATGTGTACACATTCGTTGCTGGTCGTCGTTCTCCTCCCACCGAATGGCCTTCGCGTATCGGAGACGCGCTTATGTATTGTTTCGTATATTCGAATATAAAAATAATGATGATAATTCAGGATCGTCCGCGATCTCGTAACTTCTCAGGCAGCAGTATATCCGAGAAAAAGAGAGAGAGAGAGAGAGAGAAGCATGAGAGGAAGAGCCGGTAGCGATATATATATTTTTATGTAAATAGAAAATACATACGTGTGTATGGGCACGTTTATGTGTATGTAGAATGTGTATGGAGCAGAAGAGACGCCAAGGTTGCGAAGGGGGACCCGGCCGGGTCGACCGATCGCGGATCTCGGTCGCATAAATTTGTTTTAATTGCCAGCGACGTTACATTTTGCTTTAATTATGCCGCATTATCTGGGAGGTAAATTAGGTAGGTCCAGAACTCTCCCGTTCGTCTCTCCTCCTCTCCATATACCCTTCTCTCCCTTTCATTGCCTCCAATCTCGTCCTTTTTCATCCTAGCCCTTCCCCCCTATCGAAAATAAGTCAGCAGAGTCAGTCTTTTAAAAAGAAATCCACCCCCAATATTCGAGTCGTGCGTGAAGAAATAATTTTTTTTTGTTTTTCATGTTTTTTGTTTATTTTTATTTATATGAAGAATAAGCGCGTAGAAAAAAATGGATTTATAAATTTCGTCAATGTTTGAAAAAAATAATGAATAAAAAATTGATTGAAAAAGTGATTCTTGATTGATTTTTGCTCCTCTTCTTTTAAGTGGATCTTTTAGTGACTTGCGAAGAACCGAGAAGTGTTCTTCTTCGCAGAAAAGCGCGAAGAAGGCTGAGAAGAAAAAAAAATGAGAGGGATAAGCGCGCGGAGCGTGTGACAATTTACTCGGTCGATCTTCGGACGAAGCACACGAGGTCGTCTCGTTTCCTCCCTCGCATCTCCGCGTGTAAGATCCGCGAGGTTTCGACGAAGCAGCAATCGTCCCTCTTTTGCCTCGATTCTTCACGTCGTCCGTGTTGCCGGCATGCAGCACCCACAGCAGCCATCTCTGCTTCTTCTTCTTCTTCTTCTTCTTTGCCTGCTTCTCCTTCTTATTCTTTCTCTTCTCTTCGTCTTCTTCTTCTTCTTCTTTGGTGAGAGGCGAAGCTGCGTTTCACCCCTCTTCCCTTCTTATACCGTATGGCCGCGTTATTTATGCCGGGTCCAGCTAATAAACATATGAACGCCCGCTTCTTCCCACACGTTTATACATGCGCACACTTATCCCCGCATATTTTATATGTGTATTATAAGATAGAACGAATCCTCCCCTGCGCTCGACGATTTTTCAGCCGGAATAAGGAGACCCGGAGGAAAATAAGCGGGGAGCGAGCGACGCACGAATTTGTGCGACGAAACGTAGATTCGCATTGTCTCGTCTTATTAACAGCCCCACCGACGATATATCGCGATTTATCCTCTCCCCCCTGATCCTTTTATTCCCTCATCTCTCCCATTTTCTCTCCACTCTCGCTCGCTCTTGCCCTCGATTCCAACTTCCTCTCCTTTTATTCCCTTCAACCTTTCGTTCTCTTTCCCGTTTTTAGATTTTCTGAAATAACATTTTTTACGAGAAAATTTTCACTGATTAACGAAGTTTTCAATTTAGTAACTTTTCAACTTCATCAGATAGAAAGTTTTTTTATTCCCATTCTATTACTTTTTAGATCATCAATTTTTTAAAATTTATATCTGACAATTCTTATCATGAACATTTTAAAGTACTTGTTATATTTAATTATCAAAATCCAAACTTCCTTCTGATTTTTTTTATGAGGAAATTTTCACTAGTTAACAAAATTTTCAATTGAGTTACTTTTTATCTTCGTTGGTTGAGGATAGAAAGTACTTTTTTTCATAGTTCATCAATTTTTAAAAATTTATTTTTGACAATTCTTATCACGAGCATAAAAGTATACTTGTTATTTTTCATTGTCAAAATCAAAACTTTCTTCTGATATTTTTTCGAGGCAAAAATGATATTCTGCAACGATGACAAAAACTTTTAAAACTGTGAAGGAATGAGAGAACAATGTTTCGATTCTCAGAGAGGCTCGTTGCTCACGTTGTTGCCGTTGTTTTTTTTCCAAATTTCTGATCGGCCACGCTTTTTACGGTCCTCGTTATATTCTCGTGGCTACTTTCTCGGCTGTTCCTCTTTCTCTTTTTCGCTTTGTTTTTTAATTCTCTTATCCGCTGTGTGCCGAGGAAGACACGATTTTTACGAGGGCCGGTCACGGTGTGCCTTCTCGCATTTCGTGGGAATCTCAACGCGCGAGGCTCTCCCTCGTACACACGGTAGAATTTTGCCGCGAGCGTGCACAAAGTATCATTGTGTCGGTGTGTGTTGGAGCTTGCTCGGGCCGGCAGCGACCGCATCGAAACGAATGAATTCTACAATCGAGCGATGCGACACGAGAGTGTGCCGATTATTCAAGAATTTTCGCAAATATCTCCGAACCCGCATATACAACCGGACCGCGATTCGTGTACACGTGACGACAACCAGATTCGTTCTCCGTGCACTTTTCTCTCTCTCTCTCTCTCTTTCTCTCTGGCTGCGTTAAAAATGAGAGAACTCGTATAAATTCGTTTCTTGGAATAAAATAAAAGGTCGATTACCCCGCAATTTATTTCCTGCCAGCATCCTCGATCGAATATCGTCCGACTATAATATTATTCTGCTGCAAAAATTGTTGAAAAGTATGCATGAGAAGTTATCGACGAACGTCGACATGAATTATTGACGAGAAAAAATCTTACGTCATGTCCGGATCTATAAAACGGTGCAGGAAAAAATTGTCCTCCGCGCACGATCGGGAGAGATTATTGTCCCGAGGACAGCGAAAGACGAGGGCAGAGGAACCGAAAGAAATGTGCCGAGAGACGAAAAAGTACGATACGGTAATAGACAGAATACAGGAAAGAGGATCAAGGGACAGAGAGAGAGAGAGAGAGAGAGAGAGAGAGAGAGAGAGAGAGAGAGAGAGGAAAGCAGAGACGGATATATGGTGAAGATAATAAGAAGAAGAAGAATAAAAGAAGAAAGACGATCGCGATTTTTGCGCGAGAGAGAGGCGGTGGTGAAAAAAAATGGCAAAAAGTGGAAGCGGGAGAGCAGAGGCAAAATCGAAAAGAGGGATATGCGACGCGCGGTGACAGAGATAATAAATAACGAGAAAGATCGAGTGAGCCCGGCAAAAGGGGCGGTAGACGGAGCGAGAGAGGGAGAGGGAGGAGAATCCAAAATCGCGTATATGTGTACATATTCGTAAAAATATATGTATATAAAAATGTGTATATAAAGGGGGGGAGAGAGAGAGAGAGGGAAGAAGTGAGGTGAATTTGACGGGAATGAGCACCTCTCCGGTCCGCTCCGTTTCGGATCGACTTCTCTCGCGTCGAGGGGGCCCAGTTTGTAGGAGCGACGCGGCCGTGATGTCAACGAATATTTATTTAATTGGCTGGCGGCGGCGCGGTGCGACCGGCGAATGCGGCTGCTGTGTTATGCGGGGGCGACCGAAAGAGAGAGAGAGAGAGAGAGAGAGAGAGAGAGAGAGAGAGAGAGAGAAAGAGACAGCAGTCTCGCGAGCGTGCCGCTGTATATGCAACCGATGCATTCGATGAATCTCCCGAGTTAACCCTCCCTCTCTGACAATTTATATTTATGCGTATGAGTGTCGAAAAATACCCAGAAATCTTTCGCGAGAGCTTTCCAGCTATGAAATTTGAAATTGAGATTGAAATTTAAGTTTTTTTTTAACGAAATAATATCATCGATTTTTAATTTTTATATTTGACACAGTAATTTTTCATATAGATTTCGGAACAACAATACGTAACAAATTTAGTCACTTGTTTCCCATATTTTGTAAATCACTTCAAACTTTAAAAATTACAGCAACGAGTAGAATGAAAAAATTGGAAGGGTCGCTGTATATGCAACTGATGCATTCGATGAATCTCGCGAGTTAACTCACCCTCTCTGACAATTTATATTTATGCGTACGAGTGTCGAAAAATACCCAGAAATATTTCGCGAGAGTTTCCAGCTATGAAATTTGAAATTGAGACTGAAATTCATATTTTGAAAATTGCTCCAATTCACCCTATGGTCGAATTACACTTCAAAATTCAATAATTGCAAGAACAAGTAGAATGAAAAAATTGGAAGGGTTCGCTGTATATGCAACTGATGAATTCAACGTATCTCCCGAGTTAATCCTCCCTCTCTGACAATTTATATTATGCGTATGAATGTCAAAAAATACCCAGAAATCTTTTGCGAGAGCTTCCAGCTATGAAATTTGAAATTGAGATTGAAATTTAAGCTTTTTTTAACGAAATAATATAATGATTTTCAAATTTTCAAATTTGACACAACAATTTTTCATATAGTGATTTCGGAATAACAAATTGTTTACCATATATTTTGTAAATTGCTCCAATTCACCCTATGGTCGAATTACACTTAAAACTTCAAAAATCGCAGCAATAACGAGTATAGAATGGAAAAAAATTGGAAGGGTTACAACCCTCGATAGAAAAGTCTATCGGAGGATTCGCGTGAGAGAGAATCCCGCCTTCGTTCCTCCTGATGCTGTTCCCCGGACGCGCGCTCATCGCTCTCGGAACAAAGACAGGGTGTAAGTGAGCTAAAATCAAAGACTGAAAGAGACTGGTGAACGAAGAGAGCGAGGAGGAGCGAGAGGGAGGGAGGGAGGGAGAAAGAGAGATTCTCGACCGCGGAGTGATTTGTGAAGACGCTCGCCCGCGACTGTAATCACGTGGGATCTCCGCGCGCACTGTCGCGAGTGTGCGAGAGAGAGAAAGAGAGAAAGAGAGAGAGAGAGAGAGAGGGAGGCGAGTTGATATGGCGAGAGAACGAAAGGCGCAGCCGGACGCTCTCGGGCTCTCCTCTCGGAGCCCTTTCGTCCGCGATCGAGACACATGTACGCAGATCTCCGGAGGAAAAGGTAAATGAAAGAGGAGAGAGCGAGAGCCGAACGTCCAAGTGCTGGACCAAAAGCGATTCTTATTGTTATTATAGCGAGTGATGGGCGTCCACGATCACATGGCATGTTTATGCGTTCAGATTCGAGGCGGCCTTGAATACGCTCGTTCGAGGATCTCTCCGCGCTCTCGCGCGGTAACCGCGATGAAAAGTGCAGCCGGGAATCGGCATCCCGGCAACACACAAGAGCGCCCGAAACCCGGGGGATTTCAGTCTTCCACTCTCCTCTCCCTCTCTTTCCTTTTTTTCAACTCCATCTCCAACTCGCTCTAACTTTTACGCATACGTCCATCACTTTTATATATTTTCTGTACAAATATACTATTGCCCTTTTCAGCCTTATTTTCTCGACTTTGCCTTTTTTTCTCCCTCTGGCTCTTCGTACTCTATTATTTCTTCGCGTAATTCGTTTGCTCTCGGAATAAATTTACTTCTCCCCCATCCTTATTATTTTCAAAGCCCAAATTTATTCGGGACGATGAGAAATAAAATTTATCTCGTAAACGTATTCTTCCCTCGATCGATCAATATTTTATAACGTCATAAAAATATAATTTGAATCAAAATATTTGCGATTTGAAGATATATTTGAAAATTTCGATGATATTTTTTCAATTATTCAATTGATGCATTGTATTGACTTTTTGAAAACGAATTCGTCGTATGGCACGGATGTGATAAGAACAAAGTATGCACGCGTGCAACGTCCGGAAATAAAAGCGTGAATATTCGACGTTTTATTTGACGGGGAGGGTGTGTTTTATGAGCCGGTTGTTCGCAGATGTTACAACATTATATGAACGAAGCTCCGATGTCCGAGAGAGGGAGGCTTTTCTCCGGTGTATATATAGAGAGAGGATCGAGCACGCGCTGCATCATCGCGAGGCTCTTTCCGCCTCTCTCTCTCTCTCTCTCTCTTTTCCCGTTCGCGGAGGAAGTGCACGAGGTAGTCCGGGACACATTGTGTGCGCGCGGTGACGACTCAGGGCGTGGCCGAGGGCCGCAGGGTGCCTCGGTCTCGAATAAATTATCCTTATACCTCCGCTCGCGACCGGGACAAGGCCGAGCACACGGAAAACCCGCGCACGAACGAAAAATAAAAAAAAAAGAAAAATAAAAATAAAAAGAAAGCAGAATAAGAGAGAAGAAAAAGATGGATAAAACTCGTCTATCCCGAAGCGTATAACGGGGTCTAACACAATTCATTATTATTATTGGCTAATAGATGACCAAACAAACGGCCAGTTCACGCCTATCCAACCCTCTTTTTCAATAACGTGTCTCTTCATTAAAAACGCTTCACGGTCGCCGCCGACGCTCTCGCTCATGGGCGGGAAACGATTCGCAGGATCGGCCTGTCTCGTAATTTTCAATCAAGACACACTGCGAATGTCTTCATAAAAATGAAAATAGAAATTCTCACCTACCTATCTCATTATTCCTCTCTTCCATCGTATATTTTGTGAGCTCGTCGAATTAGAAAAATTAGCCTAGATCTTTTTAATCAATCTCAGTTAAGGATATGTCTGTTAAAAAAAAATAAATATATTTTCCTGGAATTAAAAATTGATTGGTAAAATGTACAGCTGCAAAGTCGGTAAATAGATACAACCTTACTGATTTTTAACGTTAATAAGTAGAGATATATTTAATTAAACATTAATTAGTTTAGTTTTCTATAACACTGTTATTTAAGATCCATCATTTTTTCACTGCATATACGTGTTATCAACAAATACAGCTCAAAGGACATTCTTATATTAAATAAAGTATCAAATAAATGATAAATAATCGCAGTACGTTAACCTTACTCTTCACTTCTCTATTCTTGACATTATTTTTTCGTACTTCATTTTGAATGTGGCTGCTATAAAAAAAATTGACTATTTTGGAATAAATTTACTCAAAAAAAGTCTTCTGCAGTTTTAAATAGCCAAATTTAGCTTAAAATGTGGTCTTGAGTAGAGAAGTGAAGAGTACAGTTAAAGTACTGCCTAAATAATAAATACACATATATACCTTCATTAATTTGTGAGAATCTGAACATGGTGAATGTTTGCTGAGAAATTGTCCTGCTCCGTGCGGGCACAAATTTATATTATTCTTGGCATGTCCATATAAATAAATGGTAAACGCGTGTCTCCGGAAAGGTGTATTCAAAAAAGGAGTAACGGAGGGCTTCCTTCACTCCATTCTCAACTTCAATCGACACATTTTACGAGCGCATTAAGAATATATCGGCATATCGGTAGCAGCGAAACGCGCACTGACAAAAACTCGAGTCTCGCTTCCACGAAATATATATAAATGTATACATATATATTTTGTCGGAGTTTCGATGAAATTTATAACGCTCAAAGTTTGCGGCTTCGTCTCTCGCGCTCTACCCGAGTATTACACGTATTTTTTGTTGTTACTCTCTTATTTTATTTATTTTCTTTATTCTTATACTCGGCGAATTCTTATCAGATATCGTCAAGGGCCCTCACGGTCCGGGCCTCGCTCGTTGCTCCGCGCTCATATCGATCGAAAAAATCGTGGCAAAAAAGCACCCAATAAGAATAAAAGAGACGAGAGAGGACCCGGGAAAAAGAACGATCATGAGACAGGGAATTCAAAGAGGAACGTTTTCATCGATCGTATCGAAAATTATATATGTGTTACTGCGTACAAGTGTATGCGCTCGGTGCACTCTGGTGGATCCTCAAAATCTGGTAGTCTCTCGATGCACTTTTTCGTACCTTTTTTTTCAATTTAATTTCTTTTTTTTCACGAAAATATATGTTCACACGTTCTTTTTTTTTTCTCAAACTGAATAATTAATTTTATCACCATTTTATGTGTGTTGAAATATATACTCGTATACGAGAAATCTTCTTGATTCAAATTTCGAAGCGAAAACACTTTCAAACTTGCGTTAATTAATTTGGTCAGAATGCACTCGACGATTGAACTGAAGAAAAATTATTCCGGCATTATTTCTCGATTCAATTTTTCGTGATCTTTATATACTTATTTTTTCACAAGAATATACTTCTACGCTTTTGTTTGTAAATTAATTTATTTGATTAATTTTTTATCCGATTTACTCCGAGTTGAAAATATTTATATTAAAAATGTCCTCGTTTTAAAGACCGATGTGAAAATAACTTCAAAATTGGGTTGATTTTATTCGAAAATGAGCTCGACAATGAAACTGCAAAAAAATTATATTTCAGTATAATTGTTACATCTATTTTTATATATACTTATTCACGAAAAGATTTTCATACTTTGTTTTCAATTTAATTTATCAAATTTAAATTCAAATAAATTTACTCTGATTGTAAATTAAAAATATAATATAATTATGAAAATATGAATTAAAAATATAATTTTGAAATCACGTTGACTGATGGTTTTAGAACGCGCTCGACAATGAAACTGAAGAAAAAATTACTCGATGTAATTTTTTACATTTTTTTTCACATGATTTTTACACTTTTTTTAAATTTAATTTTTTAAAAATCATATTAAACTCGATTTCACTTCGAGTTAAAAATATTTGTATTAAAAATTTCCTCGTTTTCAAGATGGACGTGGAGATAATTTCAAAATTAAGTTGATTTATTATTTCAGAATGCACTCAACAATGAAACTGAAGGAAAAATTGCGTACTTCTGTGCGTACGCATATTATAAATGCGACCGAAAAATGTCAACGTACGGTCGTTCTCTTTCTCTCTCTTCTCTTCCGCCTTCCCGCACCGCGTTGCGAGTGAAAATATGCACGACTTCAGCTATTTTTTTCGCATTATGAACAAATCACTCTTTTTACTCGCACGCTTTATCATTTAGCGACACGCACTAAAATATTCCTATAAACCTCTTATGACTGAAAATATTTGCGCGATCAGGAAAAAAGAATTCCGTTTCGAACGATATATATTTAAAGAATTTATAAATGTCGCGAATGGGCGAATTTTTCGTCTTGTCACGGTTGAAACGAATTTTCTATGTATTTGTATAAAAAACGCAAAGTTTTTTGTTCGATGTTTTTTTTTTCGGTGGTCGAGTGAATAAATGTTCTCGCGAATTCTCGAAGAGAGATTTCGCTTGTATAAAATCGTAACGATTGTGCATTGCGTCGGACAAGCGCTCGACTCGCGCGCGAAACTCACCGGGGGCATTTGTATATCGAGGAGATAGGTGGAATTAATTAGAGGTATCGGTGGTATCTTTTCGCGTCATTAGCGAACGTTGCGAGCTGCCTCCTCGTTCAACGGCCAACACAAACGTACAAATATCTATATAAACACATATTATTCCTGATAAATAATTGTTGTATTGTCGCAAAAATTAACACAAATTTTTGTGTTGCGATTGCAGACAAATATAAGAAAAATATATTAAATATTTACTAGAAAAATTATTTTAATAATCAATTTATTCATCCCTTTTTCAAGTATAGCAGACTCGTGAAAATTTTTCAATCTTCAATTGGAAAAATAAGTAAATAGTTAAATAAAAATGAAAAATAGTGTTAAAAAAATGAATAAAAAATAAATTTTAAAGAATTGTCATTTATTTGTTTGTGACCATATGTGTGTTTTTTTTAAAGTTCAATCCATTTCGAAATAAGAAATGTTTCTAGTCTATACCATTTTGGGAAAATTCTTCCGAGAGCTCCATTCACACGTACGTTGGTGAGCACGTGTATTTTCTGCTCGCAAATGGTAAAACGTACGAGAGAATATCTGTATATAGGTACACACCAGTACATATACTGGACGTCAGAATAGCATAATCAATAAATGTTCCATACCGAGTCCGCTCTCGATTATGTAGTAACGTCAACGTATAATCGAGCACGAGCAATAACGATCTCGTGTATATGTGAACGGTAAAGAGAAAAAGAGGAAAGTGAAAAAAGGAATATAATCGATACTCGAGGCTTGGTCGCTGAATATAAATTTTCGCTGCACTGTCTTGTTACATATATTCGCGATAAACAACGATAACTGTAGTTATCCGAGAATCATCTCCTCTCTCTCTCCCTCTTTTTCTCGTTCGCCCTTCTCGCGTTGCAGCTCCGGAGTAGAGAAAGAGAGAGACAAGAGCCAAGGAGACGGTAGGACGTTAATTCTATTTATTGCATGTGGATCAGAGTCGCAGCAGATTTCCTCGATCGATATATTAAGTCTGTTCATCGAGGTGAGCCTCGATTTCGCTCGTGGTAAATTTACACGCAATGATTCAACAAATCATTTTCGTACCCCTTCAAAAATTCATAAAATATTTTTAATTTTTTTTTTTCGATTTTAAGAGCTTGTTTGATCGAAAAATTCCTGTAGATAACGACATTGGTAATTATTTGAGGTGCAATTCAAGAATTCATAATGAGAAATCGAAAAAAAACTAACTTTTCGATCAGATTTTTTTAATTTTTCAATATGAATTTTTTGATTGTGCCCCGCATAATTACCATTTTCGTTATTTTCGAGGCTTTAACAGAGACTTTTTGTTTTGAAATCACTATTTTAGCATATAGGTGTTAATGGAAGAAATTTTATAATAATTTGAAAATAAATACAAAATCATTTTTAATAATTGGGTGTTATATCTATAATTATCAACTCATAATCATCTTCATGTAAATTAATTTAATTTATTTTAATTTAATTTATCTATAATTATAAACTTATAATCATCTTTATGTAATTTAACAATTGTGTTAACAATTTTTTAAGAATGTTTGTTAAAGACTCTCGTTTAACCCCTGCAAAATCCTCCCCTACGTGCAAGAGGAATACCTACATCAACTAATTGCAACTAAACATTTAAACTAAAATTAATTGTAACTATATAAATATTAAAAAAATAAGTATACCGAAAAGTAGGTGCAACTTAATGAGAAATATTTCGTGCGAGAGAGAACGTCTCCGCATTTACGACACAGTAGCCCAGTGGTTGGAACATCGATGCCGGTGGTCCTACGCGATTCACTCTCCCTGCCTCTCTTTCTCTCGATTCGTAATCCTCAACGAATCTACCTCTCGGCATCGACAGCAGCGTCTCCCGTTGCACTCGTCCCTTCCACCCGGTTGTCTCAATTCTTATTATACCATTAGGAAACTCTCCTCTTCACAAAAACCAATTGTATATATTTCAAAAATCGAACCAACCAACTTTCTTCTTTTCCTCGCACTTCATTCGATAAATCGTACGAGAGGAATTTCTCAAAAATTACGCACTTTTTTGTTTTTTAATGACACAGAATGTGTTTTTAACGCTCTCGTCGAGTGAACCAAAGTGTCGTATCAGTAATAAATGTGCCAACCTTGTGCATATTGTATTATTTTTATGATTACGCGTGTTTGTTTCAATTGGAGAATCATTCGGGCGAGCGTCGCACTTGGTGCACTCCTCGGGCCTCGCGAATATGAATTCGAGACTTTACGAAGGTTATTGAGAGCTGGCGACAAGTACACGACGTCGTTCCGAACTTCGGGATAGTCCGCGAGGCTTTTCTCTCGACTATGAAGTTAAACTTGATACTCGGAGAGTGAAAATGTGGCCGATATGCTGGAATATCGATGAATAAATATCGTCGCGGTTATAAAGAACAAGGATTTCGTGGAGGAGAGACAAAGAGGTGAGGGGAGAGGGAAAAATAAAACATGACGACTCGTAAAAACGTCAGGTATCGGGCAGTGACAATATTTTACACAGGCAATTAAATTCGATATTGAAAAGAGAGAGAGAGTGAGTGAGGGAGGGAGGGAAAAGGGGGTGCTTGCTTGGTTTTTCGGTCGTTGGAAGATGAAACAAAGAGACGCGGGTGACTATGTAAATTTTTCTTTACTAATGCTCCTCATATACATGGATATAGACGAGAAAAGAAAGAGCGAGAGAGAAAAGGAGAATAAGAGAGAGAGAGACTTTATCAAAAACGCGCTCTTCAAATTATAAATTTTCTACCTGCCTCGTTCTCACCGACGGAGCGAGAGAGGGGGAGAGATGCGGGGGGGGGAGACGTTTCATCCGGGCTCCAAAAACACGCATGCATATGCCGGATACACGTATAAATTGTCCAGGGGTAAATATCCACTTGGTTAAGGCTGTATGTTTCCCTCTCTCACCAGCAATCTGCTCTGGAGACCCCGCGCTCCCCCCACCAGGCTGTCCTCTACTTTAACTCAGAGGTCCTTTCGGACCCCAATTTAGATTCTTACGAGCGCGATATTTCAGTTCATCGTCCCACGTAAAGATCACTATCGTCGCGAGAGCGGTCCTCTCACAGGACTCTCGTACAAAATATATTTATCTCCATAGATATATCCGAATATAGTTTACTTTCCATATACTTCTCTCCTCGTGGCGACGCTTCCTGAAATTCTTCAGGTTCCGACCTTCGCCCATTTTCTTCATTCTCCCCCCCCCCCACTCTCTCTTTCTCTTTTACTCTCACTCTTCGAAGCAAAAGAGCTAATTGGTGCGAGAAAGATCTTCAGAAAATAATATTTTTCTCCGCGGAAGATTCTCCGGTAAAATCACTCTCCTCGGGACTTTCTCCATTCACGGTGCAACCTCGACGGAGCCGTTGTACTTCGTTCCGGATATCTTTCATCTGACGCAGGAAACAGGAATGACGAAGACAAGAGTAATGTATCCTGCCCGGGATCCGGTCAAGGATCCATTTAGCGGAGACGAGTCGCTTCGCGCTCCTCTTTAACCGGTCACCATAGAGAATTTTGGAAAATATTTTTGTTTTTTGTTTCTCGCACAATTATATTCCTGCAATTTTTGATCTCAAAATTCTTCCAAAACTTTTCATCAAAATTGTCACAAATTTCTGGGTGGTCATTAATTCTGACAAATATGTATATTCTTAAAATTTGTATCTCAACTACTTCACTGTCATTAAAATAATATAATCGTCGATAGTGCTTGAAAAATTCTCACAATAATAACTTTTATCGATCCGGTCAAGAATTCATTTAGCGGAAACGAGTCGCTTCGCGCTCCTCTTTAATCAACCATAGAGAATTCTAAAAACACAATTCCTGCAATTTTTGAGTTCACAAATTTATTCACTCAAAACTTTTCATCAAAATTCTTGTCACAAATTTCTAGGTGGTCATTCATTCTGACAAATGTATATTCTTAAAATTTGTATTTTAACTACATCACTGTCATTAAAATAATATAGTTAATCGCCGATAGTGCTTGAAAAATTCTCACAACAATAACTCATCGTCGCGATTTTTTCCGGCGAGTCCGACTTTTTTTCGAACTCGAGTGGCGCCGCGGCGGCGACGAATTGTACCGTTTCCCGCCGCGCGCAATTACACAGTGTTCCGGGCGCGTACGTTTTTCTCGGACACGGTAAACGTTCACGAACACACGTTCGTCCCTGGAAGGAAACAACTTTAGCTCGCCCACGAAGTTGTACGGCCCGAGGAGCGATCCCGGCTGTGTGGGAGCGTTCATAAATTCATACAGAAATGTTGGAGAGTGTGTGCGATGGGAGTATATAATACGTGTATAATAAGAGTATAATAAGAGCGTCCGAGCCGGAGAGGCTACACGAGAAAGTTAGGAGTCTACGTATAGCCGCGAGTACAGGAGGAAAGGCGCGATTGGATCTTTCTCGATCCGCCCAGCACACAAGGGCGAGAGAGGCCTGGCTTCACCTATGACCCTCGATCTTCACTTCTTCGGTCCTCTCCCCATTTTCCATCTCTCTCTTTGCCTCTTTCTCTCTTTTTCAACACCCCAATGCGTGCATCTTTTCCTCTCTTCTTATTCTTTTTTTGTTTTCTCGCTTTCTCGTACTCTCGTTCTTTAATTTTTTTCTTCTCTCTCTCTCTCTCTTTCTTCTCTCGGCGGGCATGTAAAGTCTCACCATTCTCACATCCTTCTTGCATGCACGAGCGAATCCTCCCATCTCCTCTCTGTACCAGCCTCTCGTCATTCTCCCTCTCGTGTAATCGTATTTTTTATTTCTCTCCACCTCCCGATTGCCGAGAGGCCCACACACTACCATTTTGTATTCAGTCCGCGAGTCTGGCCCTCCCAAGTCTCGATGCACGCCTTTTAATTGCATTATCGATATTGTCCGATTGCCCTGCGTAACGGTGTCGACTTATGAAGATTCTTCCGGATCTTATTTTCAGTTTAATTGGTGCGACGAGTACACGGGAATGAACTGTAGAGTTTTTTAATTTGATTTTTAAAATCTGAATAAAATTGTGTAGAATTACTTTAAAAAGTAAGAAGTTTTTAATGGGTTGTTGTCAATCGTAGACTTCTGCGAAAATCAATCGAACTGAAAAAAAATCTATCGACTATTAAACGGGTAATAGGAGATGGGGCTAACTTTCTAATGAATTATTAATAATTCGTTTATTGAGTCATAAAAACACATGGTACTTAAATAATTATAAAAAAGATTTGTAATTTGAATGATAAAAAAACGTGATCTCTTAAAACTGTCAACGCCAGCTGACGATGATGAAAAAGTTAATTGATCGACTCTCAATAAAATAATACTTATCTTTTACGACCTTAGTTAACTACAAATTTTCCATGCACTTTTGTTCTTTTTGTTCTTTTCTAAAGTGGATTTAATTCACAAAGAAATTCTGATTGAATGATTATCGCGACCAACTTGATGATTTTTAACGAGCAGAAAATACTGTTCAATTAAGACTATAATTAATGAAGTGGTAAAAAGTCATATGATACTATTTATCGTACGTTAATAGAAAAGTAATTGAAAATATGCCCATCAGTTAAATGAAATACAATATAAGCGTAAAAAGTGAATGATGTTTGAAGATCTCTTTTTAATTTTCGATTGGGACAACCGAATGGCCTCGGACTAACAGAGGAGAGACTCTATAATTGATGGAGTGGTAAAAAGGATGAGAACGGAAGAAGGAGAGGAGAAAGAGCGCAGGCAGATTAATATAACTCCATATAACTCGGGTGCTTACAGGATGATTTCATTGGTGTATTCATGCACACGCGGGCTTGGAATATGAAAGGAGAAAACGCGGGAGATAAGAAGGTGGAGAGATTCTAAGGAAGACGGTCTCTTAATACGACCATAAACCCGTGGATCTCGCACGGTAATAATAAAGCGATAATAAAATGAAAAGTAGTGCCCAATCGTTCCCTGGCTGGGACACACCACGGGGAGTTTATAACGCACCAACACTACGCTTATTATTTATATTGAAGCTGAATGAACGGTGTTAGTATATTATGATACCGCGCCAACAGAAAATGTACGCCGGTGTATGATATTTTACCGCGAGACGAGCATGTGATGCCTCGTACCAAGCTTTTTACGAGTGTATCATATCCTCAGAAAGGATCTCAAATCCTGTCCACTTCTTCATAAGGACACTTATAACCCGAAGACAAGAGAGCTGGTTCTTCAAATTGGAGAATTAAAAACATTTTATCTTTCAATTAAAAAAACAAAAAAACTCTATTTAAATTCCACATTTTTGTACTCTTTGTTTTCTTTTTTTTTCATTATAATAATTGCCACTCGCTTCATTTCGAGTTACAATCGGATTATCGTATGAAAAATATGCTTCAGCTGTATATGTTTGCATAAAAAATTTATTGTTTGTTGGAGGAGGAGTGCGCATACGCTTTTAATAAATCAACAATTTTGAGAAAACAGTGTCTTTGTTTTGTATAAACGGTGATCGAACGGATAATCTCGAATGTGAAAAATGTTCCAGGTTGTTGGAGCATTTATTGTGAAAATGGGATCAATGGGAACGGATCTCAATGAGCACGGGATTTCTTTTAAAACTCGTCGCGGAGACACCGAGGCGGATTTTAATTTTAACAGCCGCAGTTTGGGACCGTTTATGGGGGTCTAGCGTATAATTTTATCAATTCTCGAGATCTTACCCCAGAGCTGCTCCGCGGCCAAACGCGAGGGTTCGGGATATGTGCGAGATCTCGTCCGTGTGCTCTCGAGATGGAAAAATGGTCCCCTTTCGGTAACCCGAAAACTTCCCGGGACTCGTGTGTATCACAAATACTAATTTTGTTTCGAGTCTCACACAAAAATTGAGAATTCATTCCCGATGTCGAGAATTTATGTGCAGGAGAGACGAGTGAGAGTCGCTCTTCCTATCTCGCAGCCTGAAAAATAGGGATAAAAAAGGAGGAGAGAGGAAATTTTCGAAGGGAAAATATGTCGAGACGGGAATCCGGTATAAGAAGGAATAAGGACTTTTTCGAGTTGAAGAATCCTTTATGGATTTTTAGAATGTTGTA
Source organism: Cremastinae sp. A BG-2022a (assembly GCA_030522545.1). Classification (NCBI taxonomy): domain Eukaryota; kingdom Metazoa; phylum Arthropoda; class Insecta; order Hymenoptera; family Ichneumonidae; species Cremastinae sp. A BG-2022a. The sequence continues at coordinate 21,815 of JAPYYW010000719.1, forward strand.
AATCAAACGGTTAATGGGAGAAAAAAAGACGAGAAAGACGTAGAAATCACGAGTTCTCGCGTGTGCATTCGTGTGAGACGGGCATAAAGAACTTCAGACAATGATCCATAACGATAAAGATAACATTTTTGTTCGAATATTCAAAGTGTTGCCTCTACCTGATTCTCTCTCCTATCGAGACGCATTAAAAGTTGTCTCGCCCCTTTTCTTTTTTTCGGACATAAATTTTTCCCCCGGATATACACTCTCCGCGCATTTATTTTCTAAAAACATTAAAAACGCGAAAAAACATTAACGCATCAAATATCTCATTGCCGCGAAAGTGAGAACAAAAAAAAATGAGCGACGGATGCAAAAATTTATTTACCTTGCCGTTGAATCGCGAATTGTGAAATCGCGAGTGAATGAATCTGGAAAATAATTTATAAGCTCGAATGATCGACTCGGGGGAGTTGTTAAAACAGACAAACGTCCGTAACGCCGGGTCTCGAAGAATAAGGAGAGAATTAGCAGCTTGTGCGCCGGGAGAGAGTATACGTGTGTGTGCGTTTCCGAATGATTTTTCGACGATTCTCGAGCGGAGAACGGCCACGTGGTGCGTTAACGTCAGTTCCCGTAAAACGAGATTTGCGAGATCCTCGGCACGTCATAATATTTGGAAGCTGCCTGTAGGAAGAAAAAAAAAGTGTTTCCCCGAGTCTATCGACGAAACACACGCGGTATCGTCTCTTTTTCTCTCTCCGTCCATACGTTTCACAACCGTTCGCCCTGTCTGAGATCGAATAAACTCTACGCATCCTCCGGAGTGCGTAAACGCGACGATAAATTTAAATTCATTTGGAAATACTACCAAAATGAAGAAAAAAAATATTTTCTTTTTTTTTAATTGCAAAATATTTCTTTTACCGAAATAATAAAACGATTAGAAAGAAGAATAAAAGAAAGGAGACGACAAATTCTTCGGGAGTGTGAAAAAAAAGAGCATCATATAGTCGGGGAAGGTTGGAAAAAGCACACGCGTCTGTCCAAGTTTTTCGTCGTCGTTGAGGGATCGCGTCCTGAATATAAAAATAAGGTAGTTAGCTGGCGTAATGAAAGGTAGGAAAGAGGCTTATGGAAAGAGGATAAAAAGGGAGCGAGGAATGAAAAATAAGAGGCAGAGGATGCTGAGATCTCCTTATAACACTCCGTCACCGCGAACTCGTCACTTCTTCGAGACGCGCGAGCCTTCGTTTCTTCTGGGCTCGCGCCTGTCACGGAGAGACCACACCATCACAATCCTCGTCATCGCGACGACGGCGAGATGTTCTGCGACCTCTCCCAATATGTTCGGCCTCTCTCTCTTTCTTTTTTCTTATTTTCCTCCGCCCTGCTTCCTCCCCGTTTATTCCTTTTCCTCTTGGTATAATGTTATATGCCGATAAAAATGGCAAAGTCTCGGAAAAAGTGGTAATATCTCGAATGCAAGAAAGCCTCCTTTCGATGCCTAATATGTTCAACTATGGTCCCGAGTGTAGAAAACGCGCGACTCCGGCTGGCGAAACGTCGCGAGATCCATTCAGCGTCTACGCGGCCTCCGGCTTCCTCCCGGACTGTCCCGGCGATGATTTTTCAGAAGAGCGAAAGATGGAAAGAGAGAAATCCGTTTAGGGAATCTTGGCGAGCGACTCTCAAAGCTCTCGCTCTCTCTATTTCTCTCTTTCTCCGGCTTTTTCTTCGCCCGTTTCCGCTCGACTCCTCCACCATATTCCACGTCTTCATTCATTTCGATAAATATGGAATTAATTAATTTGCATTCGATTATTTTCCGAGTATACCCCCGAAGAATATAATTCAGACGAAATTAAAAGTTTAAGTCCCAAAGTTGGATATCTAAGATCGTGTTTCTTTATTCACTTTATATTTTTATTCTTATACGCTTCAATTTTTAAAATCTGATGCTTAAAATTCTCATTTAAATTACTGTCTGATATCTTAGGGGTTCAAAATGTATTAAGATATTGAAATATTTAAACATGCAGATGTCCCAATAGTTAAATAACTAAATTGACTCTGTCCTTGCAGTGTTGAATGAGTTTATTGTTTCAATAGTTGTTACACTACGAAAAAATATCTCTTCTGTTGTGAACAAATTTAAATATTTAAATTTAAACATTTAAATTAATAATGATTAAATATTTCAATATCTAAGAGATCCAAAATGTATTAAAATATTGAAATATTTAAACATGCAGATGTCCCAATAGTTAAATAACTAAATTGACTCTGTCTCTGCAGTGTTGAATGAGTTTATTGTTTCAATAGTTGGTACACTACGAAAAAACATCTCTTCTGTTGTGAACAAATTTAAATATTTAAATTAATAAGGGAACTATCGTTCAACTTTTATTGGGACATTTACCTTGTATTCCTGCGGTATGGAATTACCGTCTCTTGAAAAAAAAATCTATCAACGCGAAGGAACGGTTAGGTTCTTTTTTTATATAGAAAAGAAATAAAAAGAACGAGAGACGTTTCTGCACGTGCTCATCAAACCAGCGACCACTTCTTTATGATTTTTCCGCAGACGCAGAAGTTTCTATGAGCTCGCCGCTGCTATTTAGCAGTTTTATCCTTTCTTGGTATTTTCATCCGGTTTGTCAGGGCGTCCAGCTCGATTGATCGTCGAGATGACAGTCGCTTCGCTTTTTTTTCTCCATTTCTCATTTTTCTCCGTGAAATTTCATCATCATTCATCAGGATTCTCGCTCGACATAAATTGACAAACTTCGCATCAATTTATCCAATTCGATGAAGCTCTAATCGTTCATATAATTTGACAAAATTCCTGCATAATACGACGAGGATGAAAAAATTGCGAAAACGTCGGTCGTCATGGTTTTCGTCGCGCCTCGCTCCTCGCAATAACGTCAAGACAGCTGTGCGAGATGATCCGTTGCGACAACGACGACGAGAGCTTCGTCATCCGAAATTTTTCGTGCAACAAGTCGCCCAGGGGATTGACAAAGGAGCGTGCGACGAAGCAAACTACTTTTACCGTCCTCAACGAGCCTACTTACGCTTTTTTCCTCCTCCCGGGATAATATTTTTGTCTCTTGTTCGTCACTCGGCTCGATGCCCCATATAATATCCATGCAGAGAATAGTACAAGAAAAAAAAGTTGTACGGTCGCCGCGAGCTCTCTCTCTTTCTCTCTCATCTCGTTCCCTTTTTTCTCCTCCGGTAAACCATTTACTCACGGATCGACGGAGCGCTCAAAATATTGTCGCGCGTTTTTCAAGTCCCTGCACTTTCGGATGCAGCGCTCCTCGAAATTTCTCTCTCGATCGCTCGTCTCCTTCCCTCCTTAATCCTCGATTTGTCCTCGAGCTCGTATTAGGAAAATAGGTAGATAAAGGTTCCGGATTGAGAAGCGCCGCCGCCGGGGATGATCCCAGGCCCGGATGAAAAAAAAAAATCAAGAGAAATTTCCCCGGCATGAAAACGAAGCGACCGAGAGGAGACACGGCTAATAATATTTCGCGGTGTCCCGGAACTTCGGGGACAATTGTGCGAGCGATGGAAGGGCGAGAATAATCCACTTTCAATTCGCAAGAAAAACCATATTTCCCATTCACGTTGCACTCGCAGACATTTTATTATTGTTCATCCCCTCGTTGGAAAAGAAAAAAAAATGTATTTTACCAGGAAAACCGTGCCATTCATCGATCCTCGCTCATTCATATTTGCGACCGGTTGATTTTTATTTCAAAACGGAAATTGGAAGAGAGAGAGAGAGGATCCTTGGAGCTCGAAAAAAGAATCTCTGAGCTTTAACGAGGCTTGTATATCGCGGCAAACGATGCGTGTACCTTCATTCGTAACGAGCTAACATATAATGAGCTATTCTAAGATGGACACGCTGTCGTTTTTTACTCAGTTTAATAAAAGTATTCCCTCGGTCCTTGAAGTTTGAGTGTCGTCCGGCAAATAAGAAAAATAAGGAGAGAGAGACCAAGAACGAATGAAAAAAACGTTGGCGAAAACACAAGGAGCGCCCCCTCCCCCTGTACGTGTGCACGGGCTTATATGAACGTCATTCGACTCGAAACATCGAAACATTTTGAAGTCGATAAATCACAATTAATTAGCCGGAGCGTAATGATGTGGCATGTCGGCTCCAATTGGTATGAGTCAACGGGGTGGCGGGAAACGTTCGTCGTACACACGAATATAAACGACGTAAGGATCGTTCGAGTGCATATATGTATTCGTGTGCCGGACTATATGGTGTTCTACAATAAACGGACGATCCGTATGGGTGCGCAGCGTCCAAACGGAGCGAAATCTCTTTTTCCCTCCCTCTCCCTTTTTCTCTCTCTCTCTCTTACTCTCGGTTTCGATTCTCTTGCACCGAGCGCACGCACACGTAATCGCGTTCTGGTCTGGGAATCGAAGCGCGCGCGAACACGATGAAATCGTGGGTCGAGGGAACGAATTAGCAGTTTGTCTCTGCGAAAGTTTGAACACGGTGGAATAAAGATACGCGATGCAAATGAGCCGAGAATCGTCGCTCGCTCTCGATCATTGTCCCGATGACGGGAGAACAATAAAATATATTCTTCGCGCCATTCGCGAGAGAGAGAGAGAGGGAGTATATGCGCGAAAGCGTCTTCGCTCGCGATAAATCGCGGGAGAGAATTGAGCGCGGAGGATCATGAATATTCGCGGATACTGGCGTGGCTTATCGGGAGCTCCGCGATCCGTTTCTCGGTCTTTGGGATATTCAAATGCATATACACATCGATTCCTCAGAAACGACTAACAACCTCGGGAGCGAGGGCAGCGCGGAGACGCTCCCGGGGCTAGCTGCGAGTATCGGCGGATCATCGACGCCGCGCGCCGGTTTTACAGGTAGCATCGGGCCGAGATCCCGAGGGTTGAAGATGCGCAGCTAGCGAACAAGAGAGAGAGAGAGAGAGAGAGAGAGAATCCGCGAGGTATATACACGCGAACAATCGTGTGCGCGAGTTTTGAACGTGTGTTCGTGAGTTCGGAGAATTGGATGTAAATCGAGTCCCGCACCGCTATGTTCCCCTTTTCCCACCGAAAATAATGGTATAACTATTCAACGAGCTATTCAAGCAAACCGTGGAAGCAGCGAGAGCACGCTGGACAACCGAACTTCGATACAGAGATACGCGCCGGCTGAACGCCGAGAGAGAGAGAGAGAGAGATGCGAGCTCACGGCAGCACACGGACCCGCGGAGGTGTTAATACAGAGGTCGATCTCCTGCAGCCGCCTACCACTTTCATGCAATATGCGCATGTTTAACTGACCAAAGCTCTGTAACGTCCTCGTTCTCGCGGCCACGCTCCTCTCCGCCCTGCTCTCATCTCTTCAGAAATCTATACAGGGCCCGGAGACACCGAGAAACTCCTGCTCCGAGTCTCCCAGTACGCCCAGGCACAATACTTATGGGTACAATTTCAATGCTTATCGGGCTCTACACGATATATTATTTATCGCCACTGAAGTAGACATACCAATAGTTGAACATTAATGTATCAGTGAAATAAGGATATAATATACGAACTTTTAGCGCATTTAATGCTGCTTCTACACGTTGGACCATCTAAGGCCAATAACAATCATTTCGAGAGCTAATTGGCTTATGTTGGCGTAAGTTGGCACAATGCTATTTGTTCTTCCCAAAAATCATTTTTTAAACATTAATCAACAAAAACATTGAACTAATACATGAAAACACGGCAAATAGCTTTTTTATGCACGCTGGCATATACGTAATCGAACTTGATACGTTCTAATTTGGAAATTTTGGTCTGCAATGGCCTACGTTGGACGTTGGCCTTAGTTGGCCCAACGTGTAGAGGCGGCATGATAAGAGAAAAATTATACATTAAGGTGGCTCATCAATAAATTAAAAAAACATCAAATTTGTAGATAAATTTTTGAGAGAATATTATTTGTGATATAGCAAACGAAACTTCAAAATTTCAGTTGCCAGGCTAACTATTGAAAAAGAGGTAATAAAAATGTGTATTTTAACAATGCTTTCATAGAAGTTCATTATATTTTCATAAAATGTGACATGATATGATGTAATATTTTGACAACTCTAACTTGTATTAAAGATAATAATGCATATTTAACTTTGTCACTTGATTAAAAAATTTAATAGAAAGAAATAAAGATTTATTATGTTTGATTATCCTAATGGGTTGTCATTAACATTTTTCAAAAACACAAATGATAAATTCTACTGTCTGTTGCTTATCAATATAATGAGAAATGAAATTGTATAATAACTATTATTTATAATAAACTATAAATAAAATATCAAAATGAAAATATCATTACAAATTCACAAGATTATATGATACGTTTTTTAAAGTTTTAGGACACGTTATGATTTTGACTAGCATTGTCACTGATAAGCCACCTTAAATTTTCAACGCATGACAATTATCACTGTTCAAAGATATATATATATATATAATCAATATTAGTATAATTACTTAAGTATTATCTTTTCTCTGCTAAAGAGTATATCTCGGAAAATATTGGAAAAAATGATCGTACGAATAAATGTAACAATCGTCTCGCGAAAAAGAACAAACCTTTCGCAGCGAGAATCCTTGCAGGTGCGACAAAAATCTTGGCGCGTCGGGCACAAAACGAGGCCGGTGAGAACATAGCGCCCAAGTTTCGTGGATTCGCCTGTGTACTTTGCTGTTTCGTGTGCTCACCGTTGAAACGAGTAAGAGAGACCTTGCGCGAGTTAAATCGTATTCGCGCGAGGCTGAAGATGCGAGCATGCAGGGTGCACCAAAAACGTACGTGTACACAATACATGTGTGCACACGGAGAGAGAAAGAGAGGAGTGTGGAGAAATACGGACGAAGAGACGTAAAGAGAGAGAGAGAGAGAGAGAGAGAGACGGAGAAACAAGAGTTCATAGGCGGAGTTTCTGCACGAGCGTATGGAGGTCCGGAGCGGAGGCTTCCGGTACAGTGGCACGGTTCGGGTCAACTTTGTTTGCATTGCCGGAGCGGTCGCATGTAAAGCATCGTCTGCAGCATCAGCGCGACGGACGATGTTGCAGCTAGACAGGAGCCATCACACATCGCCGAGAGGGAGCGAGCGAGCGAGATCGAGAGCGAGAGAGAGGGATCTCTATAACGCCAGGGACACGCTTCTTGATGCAAACTGCCCATTTGCAACTACAATCATCTCTCGGGCGAACGTCCCCCGTCCCTCTCCGCGTTCCTCCCTCTCTCTCTCTCCCGCTCTTATACGAAGCTCTGTGAACGTCTCTGTCGTTCGAGTGGACGTTTCGCAGCTATGCACAGAGCTTTCGGGCTTGTCCTCTTTTATCCCCTGCTCCTCGTCTCTCCGCAAACTGCATACGTGTAGAAGGTAGCCAACCTGTCTGACGAAAATCCCTCCACCTCCTCGCATGCCTGGTTGAACACTGTTCCTCCCCCTCCCGGGAGCACACGCGCGCTCGGCCGCGTATGTACGAACTTTCAGACACTCGCGTGTACGTGTGTGTCGAGCGAGAAAGAGAGAGAGAGAGAGAGGGAGGGAGGGGGAGAGAGGAATCGCTTGACGCTCCTGGTTCGCCGAGGCACCGGAGTAGCCATCTAGCAGCGTATAAACTGACCGCACGCTTCCTACCCTCCACCAACACCAAATTCTCCACGTACGCGGACACATACACACACGTGTCCATGTCTCCATGTACGCCGACTTATGTACGTAGACGCACACGCGGATAATAGATGCATCGCACGTTTTGTGTGCGCCGGTTGTTGAATAACAGAGTGAAAACAGCGAAGCTCGCTACCTCCGAGAGAAACGACCAAAGGCCTCTCTATTCCGTACAAGCTTGTATATAAATCTCTCATCTCTCTCTCGCTCTTTATCGTTTCGTCTCACTCTCCTCTGCAGCAATGCACTAACGCGATATATCCCCGCAAGGCCCATATGTGTCACTCTCACATCACAGAGCTCATACACGCCCCGTGTGCTGCATTCTCCTCGTCCTGGTGGTACATCCTTTTGCCCAACATCCAGGCCAACATCCTCGTACTCCCATCCTCTCTCCCGGTGCTCTCTTTTGTCCTCGTATATCGTGTTCCTTCGATTCGTGGCCTTTTCACAAACTAACAAATTTAACATCGCAAAGGATGAACTCGTTCTCATCTCGCCATTGTTTCCGCATTTTTCACTTTCTCTCTTTTTAAACGTTGATTTTCATCCATTTTATCCTTTTTCGGGTCTCCGTTTTATCGGTATTTCGCAGATAGAGACAGATATCACTCTCTGCTTTCGTGGATTTTTATTGAGAATTCCTGTTTTTTTTGTGGATACGTGCTAATTATGAATAACTTTGTTTCTGTCACGACTTTTTTCACTCATAACGTGTATATTTTATTGATGCTTTGAACTCCACTTGATTACTCGCTTGTGAGGAAAATGATTCAGCAATGACGTACGTGTGTGTAGATCGCGTGAAAGGTTATCAGGAATTCATCAAATTGTCTTAAACGAATTCATGAATTCCAAGATCCAGAGCTGAGCATAACGTAAATGCGAGATGTTGAAATGACGAACGTCATTCTGAGCGATATTACACAGTATTCCAGTAACTTCGGGAATATGATATCGAGGTCACAACGTGGCACTCGATTTACCAAGAAAACTCCATTTCTTTTTCTTTCCTTCTTGTTTATCAAAGCATTACCTCGCTTCTAGTACAGTATATTATTTTTAATATTTTTCTTATTTCAAACAACTAAATAAATAAATATACAATTAACTTCAATAATTGAAGTAATAAATTTTCATTACTTCTTTGTTGACTGAAAAAAAAAACAAATAAGTTCAGCTGCTTGTTCAAGTTACGCGAACGGCGTGAATCTCCCTGAAGAAAGGTGTTTGAATCGCACTTTTGCAATCGTCCCTCTGAAACGATTTCTTCGTTCGTCGCCGATTATAAAATTTCGCGCGCACGACAACAATAAGCACGCGCGGCGAACGTATATAAAAAGCAACATCGAGTCTTATCTCTCCCGTTTCTTTCCTCTTTTCTTTTTTAACTATCGTATACATGAAGAAGAACGCAAGCCGGCAGGAGAGACACTCGAGCTCCTTCTGTGAGAGCGACATTTCCATAATATTCAAATGTATGAAGCGCGGGCGCGATCTTAACGCGACAAAAAGAGGAAGTAAGACGGGAAGGTCCGGAACGCACTCTCTGGCTACTCTGTGTATTTTTTATTCATCGAGCGAGAGAGAGAGGGAGAGAGAGCGAAAAGCCGAGAAGGGGTTGAAAAAGTATTTGCAAGGTGAAATGAAACATTTATTTCCTGAGAATAATCCGGACATTATTCCAGAAATAAAAAAAGTTATACATCGAAAAACGTACATACTTGAATATAAAATTTATAGATTTGTTTATTTTTCATGGTTGTTTAATTTTTTGCTGATTATCAGTATGAAAATAAAGATATACAAGATATAGTTGAAAATGATATCCTATATATATTTAAAAAACATGAGGCCCTAATCAGTTTATCGGAATAGAACGCATTAACTTTTATAGCTAATCTCAGCTCCTTAAAAAAAATTCAACGTGAGCTGCTTTGGAAATAATGACCTTGATGTTTGAATCATTCATTTCGTCTTGCAAAAATTTTCAGGAATTACCCATCATAAAGTCGATTTCGTCGAGGACACGAAAAGATACTGCCACTTGAAATTTTCAGATTCTTCTATTTTCGATTCTTACCGAAAAACATTTCGTATAGAAATTCGACAAGTTCATCAATTAATCGGAATACAGTGCATTATGCAAGTTGTATAAAGTATGCTTCTATATACACTGAGAACAAATTTAATTGAAAATATTTCCTCGAAACAACACTTGTTTATTTGAAATAATTAAACTTCAGTTAAGTCAACCAAGAATTTAATTCAATTTGCAAAATAATATCGTTGAACGTATTGAAACAAATATTTTGTTGAATCAACCAAATTTCGTTTTCAGTGTAGAAAAACAGCAACATATCAATTAAAACATATAAATAACGCGGCCGCGTTATCGCTCGTAATAATAAAAATACGTAGCAAAAGGCGATTTCGCAAATATTTGGGAAAGAGGCGAGGAAAGGAAGAAAAATATATGTGTATATATAGTGATGAGGGATTAAAGAAAGAAAGAGAAAGAAGGCGCGAGAAGTCTTTGGTGCACAGCGCCGCGATGTGCACGTGGGACGGACAGAATCGCGGTATAGCGCCTGTGGGATCGCTCGCACCTCTTCGCTCTCTCTCTCTTTTGCTTTTGCTCGGTGTTGCATTCACTGACATATTTATCGGCGACCGTGCCACCTGCAACCGCGTGCGCGAGGTCTGACCGCGCGCGGCATCCGCACAGAGCTCTCTCTCTCTCTCTCTCTCTCTCTCTCTCTCGCTCTCTCTTGAAAGTTGTCGCTCCTTCTCTACTTTTCGCGCGCTCGAGCAAGTCAAGAGCCGGGAAGATAGAGAAAGCTCCGAGGAGAAACGGAAAGACGGAGAGACACCGAGAATGAAAGCCCTCTGTGGCATTATACTCGCGAGAGAAATATATACGCTTATGTATATTTTATACGTATAAATATACGCTCTGACCATTTGTATCCCAATTTAACCGGCACCTCATTCCCGCACCTTAAACTGCCACTATTTTACTCTGCTTTTCACCTACATCTGCGTGCTTTCGGTTATCTCGTCCTCTCGCGAATGCCGCCGCGAATTCTTATTCCTCCCTCGATAACTATATATTTATATTATTCAAATAATCGTTGATAAATCGTCCATGGTTCCATTTTTTTAACTCGGATAGAATTTTGTACGAAATCTTTGAAATTAATTACACCAGCAATTCCATGTAGAGTCATAAAAAACGAATAAATTGAGGTATCAGTAAAAACATATGCATATAATATACTTTCAGAGTTGAATTATAGCTTCAAAAAACTTTACAAATGTATTATTCCAAACTATTTTTATTTATTAACAATATACGTTATATTCGTAAATTTATTGACTTTGATTTTTACGGTGCGCTTGTATTATTTTTTTAAGCCATTTGATTTATTTTTGTAAAATTCGTCGATATATTTTTATTCCACACACGATATTCTTAAAATCGTAAAAGTTATCTTCGTTCGCTCTCCTATATCGACACTTATTATTTATTTATATTCTTAAGCCAACACAGTAATAATTAATCATTCAACGAAATTATTCATTAGTCAATTTCACTTAATCATTCATCAGTTTGTTAAAATAAAAACGTACTTATATTTAAATATCTTTGGCCGATTCCGTTTTTCATCTACGTTATGTACAGCCATTTACGTCTGAATCAATAAATATAGTTATATAGTTCCAAATATATAATAAAAACTTTTGAATTTTTCTAACATAGTGATCCTTTTTTTCGTGCCAATCAGGTGTCTCTTTTTATGCACGTTCACGAAAATAATGTGGGTATAGCAAGAAGTCACAGATCGATGGAGAACAAGCGAGCACCCACACGGGGAAACGGACGTCCGAGAACGAATCGTAGTCTCGCCGCTGTGTGACTTGATGCAAAATATATAGTGGAGAAAGGAATGACATATTAGCGCTTCCTCATTTCGCGCTCTGTGGAATAGCGTCCGAGAACACACTGCGGTCCTCGCTCGAATATATACATATATATTTTCCGCTATATACACACATATATGTATATATATATAGCGAATACGCACACAGGAATACAATCGCAAAATGCAAACGGATGCGCATGCGAAAATGCACGAAAGAGCAATGGAGTGGTGAGAAAGCAGAGCAGGGGAGGAGGGTTTGAGAGGCGGGGAGAGACAAAAATCCTTTGGGACATTCGGTCGCAGAGTTTCGTCTATTTATTTCTTTCGCGCGTTCTATCCGGACCCGGACAATGCGACCCACAAAATCTTCGCGCATTCGTTTTACGTTTTCTCACGAAAAGTTTCGTGCCTGATTTATAGATTTTGTCCTCATTCTTCTCGCTTTACGCTCGTTTCTTATTATATACTTCTTTTGCCATATTACAAAACTCTCGTATCTCCGATCGATATCTTTGACTTCTTTCACTCCCCCTCTCCCGTATCCCGCTCGCCAATGCGTCCGATCTTTATAAATTGCTTCACCGTTCGATAGTCGTTATTTATTTTCCTCTCTTATATATTTATCGATACTTGCTCGATCGCTGAGAAATATTAATTCAATTTTGTGCATTGTTTTTTTTTCTTCCCGAACGAAATTGCGACATTATTCATATCATTTTTTATTCGACGTTTATCATGAAGAGAGAAAAGGTTTCGTTATTTATATGCTCGTAATCTGTTTTGAAAGAAATTTCAGAAATATTTCTCTGTTTTTATATAATTGTTAGTACATCGATGAATTTTTATACTGGAAATTTATAATTTTCAAATAATACAAGTATTCGGAAGATTTTTTTTTCACTTCGTTGAATCTCGAAGTAGCTCAATCGAGTTTTTATTTATTTTTTATGCCGACTAAATTCAACGACGCGGCGGTTTTCGAAAAATTTCTCACGATAAAAAAAATATATTTTGGGCAAAATGTGAACAATCTGCATGGTTTCTCGCGTACTTTTCATTCCTCGTTATTCTCGGAGTGCTTTATTTTTTGGGGCGTCTCTCTCTCGCGGCTCTCATCTTCGCTTCGGGGTCCGGCGGTTGGGATCTTCGCGCGCGCGGGACTCGGTAGTGGAGAGAATACTTTCCTTCGCGAAACGGAGCGCGGCCACGATGATATATATCTCGGGTGCTAAACGGCCCATTGTTCGCGGTAGCCACTGACGAATTTGTATATGTTTATAATGGCGAGCGCTTCTTTTCGGCTGTTGTCCAGGCGATAAAGAAACTTTTTCTCGGGACACTTTAAACGCCGAGGGAATCCTCTCAGATTTATAAGCTGGGACCACGCTATTTCGCTCACTAAAATCAATTTTCGCCCGAGTCCGACCGCATTTTTATCCCGTCCAATTTTATTTCAAATTCTGCTAAATATATATTTTTACCGAAAAAAAAATTGTTCGCTTTGATGTACTCGAATAAATTTCAATTTTTTATTAAAAAGGTTTTTTTTTTCGTTCCGGAGAGTATATATCGAGTACCGAATTTTGTTCTTTGATCGAAAAAAATGGAGAATTATGCGAGGTCAGGGTTAAAGATTGCGAAGCGCAGTTTATTTGCTCGGGAGCTTTGGAAAAGCTGCAACTGAGTTCGCAACTCGTTCGCGTCGTCACTCGATGTGGGCCAAATGCCAAAATTGTAACTCCCTCGAGTCACCGAGAGAATCCGAGACTCCTCCGAGCAGCGAACGAAAAAAAATTTCATTTCAGCGCTCGAGAAAAAAAATTCACCGATTTAATTTCCCATCCCGATTTTCAAATATTATTTATCATATAAATAAATAGCCACTTTCAAAATAAAAAAAGTGAAATTTAACATAAATTTTTGAGTGAATACAATACTTATGGTATAGAAAATTTCTAAACTTGATTACTATCTTCATGGCTAATGTTACACTAAAAATGTTTTAATATAAAAAAAGGAGAATATATATATAATTTTATAATAATGTCGACGTATATAGTGTCGGAGTGTGCTTATTTTTCTAGCATTTTAGTTGAGTATAATCCGAATCGTGCGATACACACATGCGTACGAATATATGGTTGTCGAGGAGCGAAAAAGATTGAGAGTGAGAGAGTCATCGGAGGAAGAGGAAGAAGGAAGGAAGATGAAGAGAGAGAGAGAGAGATGACTGCGTAGCATTCTGGAAGCTGGGCGAGAGAGGGATCGAGGATGTGAGAAAAAGAAGCTCTGAAATATAGTATTGGTAACTATAAAGCGTGAGACAGGAGGAGAGAGAGACGGAGTCTCGGGAGGAGAAGAGGGAGCGAGGGACGGATAAAAAAGGAGGAGAGAGACAGAAATAAAACGCGGGGAATGTCGGGTGTCGAACCCAGTGCGGATTTACGGGGCGCTTTGTACAAGACCGCCTTCCTCAATTCAGCAATATACCTAACCACACAGTAACGCTCTTTCCTTGCGCACTCTTTTCTCTTTCCCCTGTTCACTTCATCTCTCTCTCTCTTTCTTGTTTTTTTTTTCACAATTTCTCTCTCTCTCTCTCTCTCTGTCCTCCGCTCTCTCGTTTTTTCTCCATATCTTCCTCCGCGTCTTTCTCTCTCGTTTCTCTTCGTCTCGGACCAAAACTCTCCGGATAGCTCCCTGGGTGAAAACAATCCGCGAAGCAGGAAGAAACTTACACCGGGAGAGGCTTGCGACGAGACGGCGAAGAGGGAGGGGAAAGATCGCGAGAGAGCCAAAACATCCATTTACGCATCGGTTGCTCGGCTTGACGTTCATTAACCCTCACATGCACGCCAATTCTACATTTTTTTATCCTTCCGATTTTTTCACGGACACGACGAGCCCGAACGCTTATACCTTCTCCCTTTTTTGTCTCGCTGCGTTAATCCTCCCTGCCGCGAGAGAGTAAAAGCCTTATTCTCCATTTCTATATACATAGGAATTTCGTCTTTTCATTCTATCCTTGCACTAAATTTTTATTATTTTTTATTTTTCAGCGTATGCAGGACTAAGTATTTTGACGTTTAAGAGTGCTGAGTTCGTAGAGCGAATAATCAAATGTTCGACAATTTTTTTCTCCCATATATACGAAATAATTTGAGACTTAAAATTTATTGAGAAGAGTTGCTGCAAATCAACTGAAGAAAAACATATTTGAAATTCAAGGTTAGCCATTAGGTCTACTCTCTGTGTGATGGCACAAAAAATGATGAATTTTTTTTTAATAATTAAGATGAAGCTTCTTGCCATACAAAGATCAGTGCAAAATTTCACTTAAATTAGAAATAAGCTTGTTATTGAGATATTTATTATACAAAATTACAACTTTTTATACGTGCTCTTATGGGAAAGTACAAAAAATAGCCATTTTTAATAATTAATCTCTGAATGACGAACTTTCTATGTGAAATTGATACACAACCTTTCAGAGATAATATATTTAATATTATGTAAAATTTGACATCTTTAAGAGTGTTCGGAAGAAACAAACTGAAAAATTGAGTCATTATAGTTCAATCTCCTATTTTTTTGGGAGTACCGTAAACAATATGTTATCTGCCACAAATGATTTTTTATCGAAAAAAGAAAAAGTCGCAAAGATCGTTATCCGCGACTTGTTCTCGCTATGAAAAATTTTATTTCGACCTCATTTTTTCAAGCTCCGAGCGACAGAGTCGGTTTTTCTCGTCAAGTGAGGAATTCGGCGGAGCGCAATAGTGCTCGGCTGAGTAATTGGGAGTCTCGCAGACGCGACGAAACGTGGAATCCCCCTCGTGTATTCTCCGGTGTTCTCCCGCTGCGTTTATCCCACGGAATATACGTACACACGAAAAGGACAGAGCGGTAAATTGGTAGCGCGGAATTCGCTCATCGAGCGAGATCGCGATTACTGCTAATTACGGAAAATTCTCCGTAGCCAAATGCGAAAACACACGGCTTTTCTGTCCTCGTCATTTTTCCATACTCGTGTGACGTCCAATCACGACGACGATGAAATGAAAAAAAAATTTATATATTTTTCCCAAGAAATGGATAACGACGTGTCCGTAATATATTTTTTAACGCAATAATTAAACCTTTTTTGATGTTTTGTAAATAATTATCGCGAGAGAAACTTGACGATTAAAAGTAACATTTTTGTCTGTTTATTGTGCAATATAATATAATAGAGAGCGAATGGTTATAAAACCATTTTTATATTTGCTTTCGGTAGATTCATTTTTATAATTTTTATAATCTGATAAGAAGAACAAAATGTATAGAGATATAAATGCGGTATCTCGTGTCATCGCAGTTTGCGTCAATTAAACGTTTGTCAAATAAATAGACATGATTCGACGTCGTGGTTCGAGTCTCTCCGGTCAAGCTCGGGGCTCCTATTTTCTCTCTCTCTCTCTCTCTTTCTGTGCGACCGGCTGTCTCAAGAGGTCTCATTAACCGTATAACTCTCTGTCGTCAATTATATAATAATAAGCTGACAATAATTGCATCGCCGGTGCATCAGGCCCGGCCGGCTCATCCGCGACGAGTGGATCAGTCGAATAAATTAAGGACCAACTTCCCTCTTACGACGCCCTCATGCAGTCTGAATGCATTTCGCCACTGACAATCTACGTGATGTCGAACTGCATGTGGTCCTCCCCGTTCCGTCCCTTTCTTTTTTCATTTGATCCCCATTATTTTTTCTCTTGCTCTCGTTTCAAGTCTTTTACGTCCGATGGAATGAATTTTATTCAAATGCATTTGTCAATACATTATAACATTTATAGGAATGAAGAAAAGTGTTCATAAAAAATTATTGTTATATAGATTAAACGATATACTGATCTACATTTATTTAATAAATCCTTCATATTATTATTAAAGACACAATTCATCTATAAATGAATATTTAAAAAGAATATATTCATTATAAATCGACGATTTCAAATAATTTTTGATTAATTGGCTAAAAAGTCTTACCTGAGCCGTAGTAAATTAGGCAGTTATAACGTTTCGAAAAAACTGAGTAGCCTTGTGCATGATTGGAGGAATAATCCATGAATTTTCGCGTCGCGGGTTCACACGTGAAGAAAACAAATACAATTAAAAAAAAAACACGACCTTGCGTTCGAGCTAATCTCGCGATAAGACTTTAAATAATGAAAATCGTCGGTCAAAACCGCCCGTTCGCGTTGCAGACGATAATAAAACCGCGTTGGTTTTAGCCGGGAAAGCGAAAACTCGCGAGCCAGGATTTACGAGACTGCTTCAAGGAGGTTTTGCCAACTTCCGAGTCACATGTCTGTGAAAAATCGTCCCCGAGTTTGCGTCTATGCATTAATTGCGAGATATGAGAAATAACTTTCGTGCCGGACCGGCGATTCGCGACCTCCCCGTTTGCACCGGGAACCTCGCGCCGACTGTCGGTCGGTTTCGCGCCACGGGAGAGTCAAACTCCCGGAGGAGAGAAAAACAAAGAAAAGAAAAAAAAGCGTAACGCGAGAAAATGCGGCAAGAAAAACAAAGAGAGAAAAAGGAATAATAAAAAAGAAAACGATAATAAAAATCGTGCGAGTTATGAGAGAGAAAAAAAAATTGTTTGACACAAAAGCCTATAATTATTCATTCTGTTTGCGCGACTCGGCGGCTCATTGTATCGAGATTTTTTCCCGATCGATCTCGATGTGTATCGATATCCCGTATCGGGGAAAAAATGGGATTTGCTCGCGAGGACTGGAAGCCCGTATTCCTATATAATCTACACGCTGATCGGGCCCGTGCGTCCTCTCGTATACGCTCTCGCGAGTGCGCTCGAACGCTCGCGTCTCCGTGTTGGTTTAAGTAACGGAGGACACGGTTATCGTGATACCGTGCGGGAGGTGAAAGTAATAAACATAAGTCATGCGTTCGGCGATCATAAATATTCGATATTAACGTTGATATGTGAGGGAATTAGCATAAACCGTTGCCGGCCAGCTCTCGCGGTTCTCAGCCTTTTCCGAGAGTGCTCTATCTGCTTCTGTGCGCTGCCGCATAGTTCCTTCAATTTTATAGGGTGTCCACCAACCACTCGTACTTCAAATTTTCATTCATCTTGAATCTCCTTTTTTTCCCAAAACAACACACTTTTCAAATGACATAAAATTGTTATTTATCAGGAACGCTGTGTTTCCTATATGAAATATTTTATGATTCTTAATTCTATACACTGAGAGAAACGATGAATGATAAATTTTACTTTACAAAAGTAACAACTATACTAATTAATATGGAACTAAATACATTCTGTTTAGATTCTATCCTAAATATACTTTACGATAAACATATATTTGGTTATAAAAGAATCAGCATAGATGTTACTTTATAATAAAATTCTCTATCGTGATTTCTCTCAGTGTATGAAATATATAGTTTTAAAGTATAATTATTAAGGGTAATTATCAATAAAAATTTCTGGCGGCACAGAATCATGTAATCATTAAATTGGTTTTATATTCTAAGTGGTTATTTAATCGTTTTTAAAAAGAATGTCAGAGTCTCGGGAAAAACTTTTGGTACACCCCGTATGCATTTGTATACTCGCAGATTGGTATAAAAAAGGCTCGGTACAGAATTATACACGGTTATGTTGTACGAAACGTGCGCATTATATCTATGCTTTATGTTTCTCGAACACATATATATATTACGCGAGAATAATAATCGTGAGAGGAAGAGAGAGAGAGAGAGTGAGAGAGGGGAATTATATGTATGATACGAGTTAAATGCCGTGTGGTGCACTTGCGAACGTTATAATTCGCATTTGCATCATTTTCTTGCATCGATCGTGTCCGGCTCGCCATTAAATCCCGGATAGTTAATCGCCTGTGGAAGCTACTGGAAAGTTTAGATCTCATTTATAATTGGATACGAAAATAAACGTAACAATGTGGATAAATAATATCGTACGTTTTAACGATCGAGAAATACTTGATGCTTGGTTTATCAATTTAATTAATCTCTTGTTAAAAGATTTTTTTTTTAAACTACGAACGTTATTATCCTATATCGTAATAGCAACAAAGGAAAAATAGTTTTTTTTTTGAATTAAAAATTATATATTACACTGTGGATACATATATTTTGGAAAAATAAAATATATTTTTCCTGTTTTTGTGGTTGACATCTACGATGAAAGAAACCATCAATAACATGCGGCGCGTCTATGAAGTGAAAAAAAAATCTTGTTGCACAGGCTTGCATTAAACTTTTGTCGTTCCTCTCGGTACGGGTTTGTGTCAGATGTTACGTAATACCCGTGAGTACACACGTTGGGTAAACTGACGGCACTGTTGAATAATATCCTTATAGAATTAAGCGAGAATATAACGTTTCTATCGTTTCAATGTCGTACGCCGAGACGCGAAGCCATTAATCATGCGCGGGCGATCGCAACAGGAGACGTTTTGCACTTATGCAAAGTATTTTCTGTCTCATTGCGAAAAAAAAACACTTTTATACACACAAGAATAATACCCGGCGTGATTGTCTTTGTAAAAAATTAAATTCGCACGAAGCAGCATTTAAAATGCATATAACGCATTTTTAAACAATAATTGAGACTTTTCCAGACTTTTTGGAATTAAAATCAATTTATGGCTCATGAGCGAGGGATTACGACCTTTCCGATATTTATACGAGATTGAAAATATCTCAGAAACAAAATAATATAATGGGATAAAAATGCCCGTGTGTATAGCGCATTGTAAATCGATGCACGATATTTCTGTATTCGCGAGGAAAAATAAGAAGGCGCGAGCGGTAGAAAGCAAAGGAGTATCGCCGATGAAGTAAAACCACTCGAAACGATCATAAATTCAATTTGATAGAAGCGAGCTCGGGATGCTTTACGCGTTCTCCGCATCATCCCGTCTCTCTCTCTCTCTTTTTCTCTCTCTCTCTCTCGCACATCTCGAAGCTCTTTTTTCATCGGCGTATTAAATAGTCGGATCGGTTGTGTTCTCTATCGATTTATGTTATTGCGACTCTTCACTTCGCCTCATTTCTTTTTGTTCTTTCCTCTCTCTCTCACTCTTTCTGTTGTAATCGATTCGTTATGCGAATATCTATTACAGCACACGTACTCAGCCGCGTACAAACGAGCCACAACTCATCCGTTTCTCTCGAGAACACTCGAGGACATTTTCCGATGAAATCGCTCGTGAAGTCTTGACAATTTGAACCTTTAGATTCAATTTTTCTCAACCCAATCTCAATTAGTGTCTAAATGATAATTCTCGATGAAAAAATTATTCAAAAAGGTACAAATATGTTCAATCGCACACAATCGAAATGAAGTTTGTAATAAGTGTAAATGACATATTAAATATTGAAAACAATGCAATGTGAAAATATTTGTTCATGTAGTAAAAAATTAAAAGTGTAGAACAATATTGATATTTAATTTTTAAAATTAACGTTATAAAATTTAGAATCACCACAAAGCCACACTATGCATAAACTTGCTGGTGATAAAATAAAGTTAAATGCACAAATGACAGTTTAATGAAAAATAAAAGTTTGTTTTTTGGAAAGATTTCATCGGGAAGGTAATCGAATTTTTCAGACAGGCTTTTTTCGCTTTTCCTTCCTCGTTTCTTTAGCGTTCACCTCAAGGTTTGATCGTGCAGAATTTTCGACGTTTCGCATCGAAGTGCAAGCGTGTATAATGTGGATAAAGGTGGACGAAGCGCGTCGGGACGTCGTCGACGTCTCCGCGACTACGACGACGACGACGACGACGACGAGGACGCGAACGACGAAGATGGCGACGACGTAGCAAAACTTTTCTAATTTAAAAGTTACTCGCTCGTGCCGCGCTTACACACAAAAACAGTCACACGTATATATACACGCGGAATTCTGACTTTCGCGCTGGCACAGCGAAAGCTCGCCGGGCGAACCAAACAGGTATCTTTATTGCATTCAACAACAACGCGACTAAGCTCAATCCCTTTTCCTCAGTTACGTGTGTTCCTCTCTTCTCGATCCTGGGTCAGCCTTTCCAACCCCCGTGAATGCATATATCCGCTGCCTCGAGCACAAAATCCTATAGTTCCCTTAGCACCGAAAGCTTGCTCTCGCCTCAGGATTCGTTCTCGCCTCTCCTTATTCCCGAATTTCGCGTTATTATTCAAATTTCTGTTATTTTTAATTAAACAAAATATAATTTTTTTATTTTTCTTCAACATATCTATATTAAAAAAGACATGAGGCCTCTAATCGATTCATCGGAATAGAGCGTGTATTATGCGGAACGCATTGACTTTTGGCTAATCTCTACTCCAGTGTGACTCACCAAATTTTTTGAAATTTTTTTTTTTCGATTTTAAGAGCCTATTCGATCGGAAATTTCCCGTAAATACCGAAAATAATAATTATTTGGAGCGAAATTGAAGAATTTATATTGAATAAACCAAAAAAATTACTATTGGATCAATTTTTTCGATTTTTCAATATGAATTCTTGAATTTCTCCCCGAATAAGTAGCATTTTCGTTATCTACAGGAAATTTCCGATCGAATAGGCTCTTAA